>PVKP010006243.1:0-84382 GCA_004027715.1 Plecturocebus donacophilus
TAAAATGTAATTAAAAAAAAAAAAAAACAAAAAAACAAAAACGAGTTTGTGTCCTTCATAGGGACATGGATGAATCTGGAAACATTATTCTCAGCAAACTGACGCAAGAACAGAAAATCAAACACTGCATGGTATCACTCATAGGTAGGTGTTGAACAATGACAACACATAGACACAGGGAGGGGAGCATCACACACTGCGGTCAGTTGAGGGGAACTAAGGGAGGAACAGCAGGGGTTAGGGAGGTGGGGGGAGGGATAATGTGGGGAGAAATACCAGATATAGGTGATGGGAGGATGGAGGCAGCAAACACCTTGCCATGTATGTGCCTGTGCAACAATCCTGCATGATCTGCACGTGTACCCCAGAACCTAAAGTACAATTTAAAAAAATACAGACATGGAAAAATGGATGGTCCTAAACACAAATACAGGATCTAATATTTCAAAGGAAGAATTATAATATCATCCAAAATCTAATATTTCAAAGGAAGAATTATAATAGAGTAGCTGAGGTACAATAAAATTTG
The DNA here is from genome assembly GCA_004027715.1 of Plecturocebus donacophilus. NCBI lineage: Eukaryota > Metazoa > Chordata > Mammalia > Primates > Pitheciidae > Plecturocebus > Plecturocebus donacophilus. Next base: position 530 of record PVKP010006243.1, read on the forward strand.
GAGGAGGAGAGCTTTGAATGCATATATTTGAGATCCGCTTAGCTAGGGAAGGAAGAATGGAAAGTAGTGAACATTGTATTGAAGACTCAAGGCCATGAAAACAACATCTCCACATAGAAGGATGTAAGAACTGAAGTGGATTTGGATGCTTACTTGGGCTGAACACTAAATTCCTTGGCAACTTTATGATGGGAGGATTTGATTGGGGTGTCTATCAATGATGGACCCTCAGCAACTTGACCTCAGTAGCCTAGCCAGTGGTCTGTCATAGCCATGGCATGGGGAAAATGGACATACAAGTTGAGACCCGTATCTACAAATGGACAATACCAACTGAGAAACTGAACACAAACCATAATAAATCATAATAAACAAATGTTATAAATGTCTTTTGTTTTCAGTACATGTGTAAGTCCTGGCATTCTTCCATGAGAAAAGGGAGAGGGACAGGTCAGAAAGTTAAATTACGTTGCACTTCTATACGAATGTGGTCATTGGGGGCTTAAGTATATATAATCTACTATGGTAAAGATGTTTCTGTAATGTGATCTGGCTAACAGGAAACTGAGGGAAATCGTATCAACATAATATGAAGTGACATCAATTTCCTCCAAGTTCCGGCATTCACAGAGGTAAATAAGTAAGACCTGGGAGATTACAGTAATCTACAATCTTCCTTTAGTTCTGCTTGGCCGCTGTATTGGAAGTGTTAGTTGCCTGGTTCTCTGTATTTATTTGTGCATTTCCCTTTAGGCCTATGTTGGGCAGCCTTAACTCTTTTTCACACAACATTCCATTGCCTTTTTAAATAGGAAAATAAATAATTCTTAGTATTTACTTATTGGTGATTTAAGATGTCTTTTAAACCAAACTAGCATTTAAAAAATAGATTTTTTAGAGCAGTTTTAGGTTCACAGAAAAACTGAGAGGAGACTGTTTCCATGTATCACTTGGCCTTATATATGTATGAGTTCTCCTTTAGTAAACATCCACCACCAGAGTGGTACATTTGTTGCAACTGATAAACCTACATTGACATGTCATAATCACCCAAAGTCCTTTGTTTATATTAGAGTTCATTTTATCATTATTTATTGCATGTTAGGTTTTGGGGTACATGTGAAGAACATGCAAGATTGTTGCGTAGGTACACACGTGGCAGTGTGGTTTGTTGCCTTCCTCCCCATCACCTATGTCTGGCATTTCTCCCCATGTTATCCCTCCCCAACTCCCCACCCCCTGCTGTCCCTCCCCTATTTCCCCCCGACAGACCCCAGTGTGTGATGCTCCCCTCCCTGTGTCCGTGTGTTCTCATTGTTTGACACCCACCTATGAGTGAGAACATGCGGTGTTTGATTTTGTGTTCTTGTGTCAGTTTGCTGAAAATGATGGTTTCCAGATTCATCCATGTCCCTACAAAGGACACCAACTCATCATTTTTTATGGCTGCATAGTATTCCATGGTGCATATGTGCCACATTTTCCCTGTCCAGTCTATCATTGATGGGCATTTGGGTTGGTTCCAGGTCTTTGCTATTGTAAACAGTGCCGCAATGAACATTCGTGTGCATGTGTCCTTATAGTAGAACAATTTATAATCCTTTGGATATATACCCAGTAATGGGATTGCTGGGTCAAATGGAATTTCTATTTCTAGGTCCTTGAGGAATCGCCACACTGTTTTCCACAATGGTTGAACTAGTTTACACTCCCACCAACAGTGTAAAAGTGTTCCTATTATTAGGATTAGTATTAACATTAATTTTAGTGCTCTGGTTACAGAGTTGTTTAGGTTTGAAGTAGTTTGTACCTAACCCTATTTTGACCAAAAAATTTACTGGCTTTGCAATTTTGCTGAATATAGTAATTCTAAGAAATGAAAATACGCCATTGTAGCAAAAATTGGAATATACATTATGACATGGATAAGAAACACAATGCTTCATGTGATAAATATTGTGGATAAAATATGTTGAAAAACACACAACTAGTTCATGAAGATAAGACTTGTCTGAAAAAATAATTGAATGTTTAATTTTGTTGTTGTTGTTGTTGTTAAAAGTTGTAGAACTCACCAAGTAGTCTTTCAAAATATTATCAGAAACCTTAGCATCCCTTTTCTAAGGGAACTAGAGAGTTTAGTCATAGAAATTTGGGTTAAAAACCTAACTTGAGAAGAACTTTTCAAATGAATTCCACAATAAATAAATAGATAGAGAATTCCACAGTCAAGATACACTCATTGTAAAAACTTATTTTTAAGAAACAAATAGTTAGATAGAAATAATAAGTTCTAGATTTGAAAATACAGTAGTAAAATTATAGTTAATAATTTATTTGATATTTCAAAATAGCCAGAGGAAATGGAATGTTCCCAATACAGAGAAAAAAACAGATGTTTAAGGTGATATTGTATACATGTATCAAAATATCACATGCACCCTAAAAATACATAGAACTATATCAATAGATACTAAAAAAAAGAGACAGGCCAATTAATTAAATCATCAATCCTCTATACCATATCATACAAATACAAGAATTCTTGCAATAGCAAAACAATATTTCCTATTATGTCAAATGCCTATTTCAAACCTCTCTCATATCTTATTAAAATATATGCAAGCAAAAAACCAATTATCATGAATGAAAGGAGTTGAATCAATTATTGGAAAATGGTCTGAAAATTTGAAGTCAGCTTTCCAAAAAGTCCCAGTATATTATTTTCTCCAAATTATCTTATTTTTGTCATCTTTATTAAGCATTTTCATTTATGCAAATTAAATTTAGAACATCCTACTGCTTTCTTCTAGATGCTCACTGGACTATTTTTAGCTTACTTTGAAATTTATTAAATTACTGGGGAGGGATAATATTAAGAGAAATATCTAATGTAGGTGATGGCAGGATGGATGCAGCAAACCAGCATGGCATGTGTATACCAATGTAACAATCCTGCACTATCTGCACATGTACACCACAACTTAAAGTATAATTAAAAATAAATTAGCTACCTGCATTCCATTTTGTTTTGTTTTTAATGCATTTCTTTCATTAAATAATTGCATTCGTTTCTCAATCCTGTTTGAATTCCTCATTATGTAAAATAAAATCATCCTGCAATGTGTTAAATTTTAAATGAGAGATTTTTGTAAGATTTGGTTCTAGATGGTTAACTTTCGCTACATAACTATGTAAGGACTCATTTTTCTTGCCTTTCTGGTTTTGGCCTATGCTTGGCTACAACAGCACAGGATAAAACACTTTCACAACTTAAAAGCCACAGGTAAATAAAGGGACATTAAATAAACTTATTTAAGAGCTCATATTATTACTTAGGATAGACAAGAACACCCTGAAACTAGAATCCCCAGGGTCAAAACTATTCCAGAAAGTGACGATAGTTGTTGTTGCAAAATAAGTGTTGTATTTACATGGCAATGAAATAACCCTTGGCAACCATAGGACTTAATTGCATCAACGAAGAAGAGAACCTTCTATCAACATATCAAATTTCCCAAAAGACATATACACACACACGTAAACGCATACACCAAGGCATATATGCTTCTACCACTAGGAGGAAAAGCACAGTAAATGCTAGTCTATAGAAATGGTTAAAATAGCATATTGAAAAATATCAATTATGAGAAAGTGACATTACATTTTCATTCATAAAACCAAACAAAACATCTAGTAAACCTCTCACAGAATTCAAGACTGAAATATCAGCCATGTGAAGTCACTTTTGATCTTTTAATGAATTTCTTTGATATCTTTATAGTGTTTTTTTTCCTTCTTTTTTGTTTCAAATGTCGATTTTTCTATGTGATCTCCTACTCTAGCAATCCTTAAAAACAGAACAATTGAAACAATGTGTCCTAAAATTTATACTTTAAAAGCTATTGGATATATTGAGATACTGGGAAATACAGGTCGTTTGAGGACAGGCAGAATCACCACAGTATTTGATTGAGATGGAGCTCTAGTAACTTAGCCAAGTCTTATTGAGCATGGTAAGAAATGTTCCAGAAATAATGCATTGCCATAATTTTTTTATAAAATAAATATGCCATTAAAAACTATTGTTTGTCTTTCTATGGTTGGCTTATTTCACTTAACATAATGATCTCCAGTTCCATATATGATGTTGCAAGTGACCAAACCTCATTTTATTTTATGGCTGAATAGAACTCAATTTTATATGAGTTCCAAATTTTCTTTATGCATTCATCTGTTCATAGACACTCAGGTTGCTTCCAAATCTTGGCTATTGTGAACAGAGCTGCAACAAACACAAGAGTGCAGACATTGCTTTGATATACTGATTTCTTTTCTGTTGGGTATATACCCAGCAGTGGAATTGCTGGATTGTGTAATAGCTCTATTTTCAATTTTGTGAGAAACCTTCAAACTATTCTCCATAGTGGCTGTTCTAATTTACATTCCCACCAACAGTTTACAAGGATTCCCTTTTCTTGCCAACATTTGCTATTGCCTGTCTTTTAATCTCATTGTAGCTCTGATTTGCATTTCTCTGATAATCAGTGATGTTGAGCACCTTTTCATATTTCTTTCTTTGATTAGAAAATCAGAACAATTTAGTTCATGGAGATATAGAGAGTACGATGATTATCAGAGGCTGGGAAGGGTAGTGGGGGACGAGGAGTTAGGGATAGCACAAAAATAGAATTCGTGAATAAGATCTAGCATTTTATACTACAGCAGGGTGAGTACAGTCAATAATAATTTAATTGTACATTTAAAATAACTTCATAAAGAGTATTAATTGGATTGTTTATAACACAAAGGATAAATGATGGAGGAAATGGATACCCTATTTTCCATGATGTAATTATTAGTATTACACATTGCCTGCCTATGTTAAAACATCTCATGTACTCCATAAATTATACACCTACAATGTACCCACAAATTTTTTAAAAAATCAAATGTAGAAATAAATTTTAGTCTGATTTTATATGAAAAAAATTACAATGTCAATTAATATAAAAATTTTTACTCCTAATTACTGAATCTTATTTCATGATTTTAACAAAAGCAGAGATTTTGAATGTTAATATTTAAAATAATAAGTATAAGCCTTGAGACAATTCTTAAAGTAAATGAGTTTTAAAGTATGTTGTGTTTCTAATATATTTAAAGGTTCAGAACAATATTTTTTGGAAAATATTGATTATAAATAAGATCACATAATAATCATATTTTTAACTTGATAATGATAATCAGAAGTTCATTTATGAATAACAATTTAAATGTTATATAGAATGATAAATATACAACAGTCTAATGAGAAGAAAATAAGCTTAAACTACATAGTTATTTGTACTTCTATCTAGTTTATGGTGTTAACTAATAAATTTCTTAAATTTCTAGTTATTGCATCAAATTTAATATATTTAAGACATAATACAAGACACTATATTTTTGATTGATGATTTCTAATAGCCAATCAATAATTTATAGAGAGAAGACATTAGATCTTTGATTTGAAAGTTTAGAATAGAGATTTGCATACAAAATCTCACTAGTATATTCTGGATGACTTATCAGAGCAAATTGGAAAAACAAGAAAAGATTTAACTCATCCTTCAATCTACATCATGAATCAGCCAAATTGAGCATTGAAAACCAGTGAATTCAAAAAATGAAAGGAATCTAGTAGATTAGTAAGGCTTCTCTAGAGAAATAGAACCAAGAGGGTGTGTGTATGTGTGTGTGTGTGTGTGTGTGTGTGTGTGTGTGTGTCTGTAGATTTGGGATCAAACAGGTTTCACTGAAAGCTCTCAGGAGACTTTCACCAAAACAAAATTATTCTTGCCAAAATATTAAGAAGTGGATTTTAGCCTTTTAAACAACAAACGTACTATATTTCTCAATCTTGAGTGACAGAGAACCCTGAAAAATACTCTCTGCCCCCCCCACATGACCCAGGTAAGTATACCTGAAGAGAATAATAAGAACAATCATTGTAATAAATGACTAAATATAGGCTTCTGTGATTCATATCCTGCTTACCAGGATGCTATTTTGAAATTAGATGTGTTAGTTACTTCCCTTGAATAAACAAGTGAAGCCTAGGGCTCAATAGCCAAGCTACAAGCTAAACATTTTATGACCAGTATAATGGTTTTCAGTCACATCCACCTTGAGGAAGGGCACCCACACAGTGAAAGTATTCTGCCTAAGGGACAATGATGTCTGCATAGTGGAAAGGGCATTTGGTGTCATCTCTTCCATCATCGTCTCCTGTGCCCTATTACCTTTTTTTCAAACTGTTTTTAGAAAGACAGCTAGCTATTGGAACTTAACTTTGTTATTGAATATTGGGAATGGGAGGATATTTTAAGGTAAAATGTTTACACAAACACACACACACACCTTTTTTCAGTTAATATAAAACCTAAGATTATCTAATTTCAGGATATTCATTTTAGTAGGGAATAGGCATGGACATGTACACAAGGGATATCCCAAAAATATGGCATTGCTTCCTTCCTCAAGCAACTCTCATTCTAACAATGAAGACAAGATAATTGGTAGTTAGTGAATGCTTGTTCCTAAGTGCCTGACAACACACCCTGCAATAATTCTTTTTTTTTTTTTTTTTTTGCATCAAGTATGTATTCTAAGTATTACTTTCATCCCCATTTTAAGGAACAGGGACGCAAAAAACAAGAGATTAAGATGGTGTCAGATTTAGATTCAGGGGACTCTAATTTTAGAAAACAGTACTTAACTATTCTGTGATACTCTCTGTGGTCTGCGAGGGGGAAAATAGAAATAGAACATTACTTTGGGGGAAGAAAGATTTGTAAACATGTATGTTTCCATAGAAATTTTAACTGTTGGCCTGGCACGGTGGCTCATGCCTGTAATCCCATGGGTGGATCACTTGAGGCAAGGAGGTTGAGGCCAGCCTGGCCAACATGGTGAAACCCCGTCTCTACTGAAAATACAAAATTAGCTGGGTGTGGTGTCACACACCTGTAGTCCTAGCTACTTGGGAGCCTGAGGCACCAGATTCACTCAAACCCAGGAGGTGAAGCTTGAAGTGAGCTGAGGATGGATCACTGCACTCTAGCCTGAGCAACAGAGCAGGACTCCATCTCAAAGAAAAAAAAGAAATATTAAGTGTTAAAACATATGCAAGATTGTAGTAAGGAAAATTCAGGTGGTGAGCCCAAATAAGATAGGAAATTGGAGGGATAATTTTTTATTCTTGATGATACTATAATGATTTGTTTATCTTGTTAGTTTTGTGTCCTCAGCTGCACTTCCAACATACCTGTACTGTAGCACTCTGTATAATACATAATAATTTGTTTACAAGCTAAATTTCTCCATGAGACAATAATATCTCCCAGAGCAGAAACTGAGTTTCTTTCATGATTGAACACTTAGCACTCAGCCTTATAAGCACAAAATAAATGTTTATTTATAAGAAAATTCACATTAAAAACACCTGTTTCCATTGGATGTAAAAAATCACTTCCTGGTATTGAGGAAACAAAAATTGAGATTCAGAACCTTGCAAACATTAGGGACCTTAGAATGTACCTGATCATTCACATTGGAAGTCCTGGAGGGTCATAAGAGTGAGGGAAAACATAGGAAGGCTATCCCTGTTGAAAACTTCAAACTAGCCTTTGTCTGATCACTTTGTGACTAAATATACTTAATCAAACCTTCTGTCCCTCAGAGGATAAGGTGAATAAACATTGGGTGAAGTCAACATCATCTGGAGCCTCTAAAATTATTTATGTGTGTTATCTGGCATTCTTATAAAGTGGGGAATGGCCAAGATGGCTGGCAGGAAGCAGCTTAGGTGCATGGTTCTCATAAAGAGAAACCAAAGGGCTGAGTTAACTGCAGCACCTTCAAGAGAAACAACATCCAGGTACTCACATTGGGAATAATCAAGGAAACAACTCCACCCATGGAATGGAGAAGAGCAAGGCAGGATGATGGCCCACACGGAGCCAGGGGAACCTCTCCCACCCAGGGAAGTGGTGAATGAAACCATGCTTCTCCCACGGATCTTTGCAACCCTTAGATCAGGAGATTCCCTCATGAACCCACTCTACCAGGGTTTTCAGTCTGACACTCAGAGCTATGTGGGTCTCCACAGAGCAGCCACTCAGGTGCTTATAAAGACCCAGGAGCTTTAGATGCTCTGGATTTCTGGGCATGCCCTCAAAAGTAACTGCAACTCAAGCAAAGCAGGAGGTTAGACCCCTGTGTGTACCCCTAAGAAAGATTCTAAATCCAGAGGGCTGAGCAGTGACAGTCTGTGGGCCCCACTTCCATGGCACCTCACAGGGTAAGATCCACTGGCTTGGAACTCCAGCCAGCCACCAGTAGCAGTAGCAATGTTGCACCTTACTGGGATGGAGTTCCTGGGGTGGGGGCGGGGGTCGGGCCACCATCTTTGTTGTTTGGGCAATTTAGCAGTTCCAACCTGCAGTCTTTGAAAAGCCCAAGCCGATTGGAAAGAAGCAGTGCCACAGCACAGCACAGCTGCTCTAAGAAAGTGTGGCCCAGCTATTTCTTTAAGCAAGTCCCCAGTCCCATTCTTCCCTGGGCATGACCTCCCGACAGAGCCTCCAGCCCCCACCACCAGTGTTCTTTGGCCTACAGAGATTCAAAAAGTCCCAGGGACAGAGCTCCCAAAAAGAGGGGCAGGCCTGCATTTTTGCTGTTTGGATCACTTAGCATTTCCAACCTTAGGCTCAAAATAAAGGGTTGGAGGAAAAATCTACCAAGCAAATGGAAAACAGAAAAGAAAAAAAACAGTGGTTGCAATTCTAGTTTCTGATAAAACAGACTTTAAACAAACAAAATTACAGAAGACAAAGAAGGGCATTACATAATGCTAAAGGGTTCAATTCAACAAGAAGATCTAACTGTCCTAAATATATATACATCAAACACAGGAGCATCCAAATTCAAAAGGCAAATTATTAGATACCTTCAAACAGACTTAGACTCCCGCACAATAATCGTGGGAGACTTTAACACTCCACTGAAAATATTAGATGAATCACTGAAACAGAAAATTAACAAAGATATTCAGGACCTGAACTCAGCACTGGATCAAATGGACTGATAGATATCTACAGAACTCTTCCCAAAACAATCAAATATACATAATTCTCACTGCTGCATGGCACTGACTTTGAAATTGACTGCATAATTGGAAGCAAAACACTCCTCAGCAAATGCAAAAGAACTGAAATCATCACAGTCTCTCAGAACACAGTGCAATTCAATCAAAATTAAGACTAAGAAATTCACTCAAAACCATACAATTACATGGAAATTAAATAAACTGCTCCTGAATGACTTTTTGGTAAATAATAAAATTAAGGCAGAAATCAAGTAGTTCTTTGAAACTAATGAGGAAGAAGCTACAATATACCAGACTCTCTGGGACACAGCTAAGGCAGTGCTAAGAGGGAATATTACAGCACTAAAAGCCCACATCAAAAAGTTAGAAACATTTCAAGTTAACAACCTAATATCACAAGTAATAGAACTAGAGAACCAAAAGCAAATAAATGCCAAACAAAGCTAGCAGAAGGCAATAAATAACCAAAATCAGAACTGCACTGAAGGAGATCAAGACACAAAAATCCATTAATCTAATGAACTAATCTAGAAGTTAGTTTTCTTTTTTTCTTTTTGAGAAAAAAAAATAAACTAGATAGACTATTGGTTAGACTAATAAAGATGAAAAGAGAGAAGATTCAAATATACACAATTAGAAATGACAAGAGGGATGTTACCACTGACCCCAAAGAAGCACAAACAACCATCAGAGAATAGTATTAACACTTCTATGTATATAAACTAGAAAATCAAAGAGAAATGGATGAACTCCTAAATACATACACCCTTCCAAGACTGAGCCAGAAAAAAACCGAATCCCTGAACACAATAATGAGTTCTGAAATTGAAGCAGTAACAAACAGTCTAACAACCTAAAAAAAGCAGAACCATATGAATTCACAGCTGAATTCTACTAGATGTACAAAGAAGAGCTGGTAGCATTTCTACTGAAACTATTCCAAAAAATTGAGGAGAGGCTACTTCCTAACTCATTCTATGAGGCCAGCATCATCTTGATACCAAAACCTAGCAGAGATACAACTAAAAAAGGAAGCTTCAGGCCAATGTCCTTCGTACACATTGATGCAAAAATCCTCAACAAAATGCTGGCAAACCAAATCCAGGTGAACATTAAAAAGCTTACCTACTATGATCAAGGAGGTTTCATCCCCAGGATGCAAGGTTACTTCAACATATGCAAATCAATAAATGTGATATACCATACAAATAGGGATAAAGACAGAAAATACGTGATAGCTAAATAGGTGCAGAAAAGGCTGTTTATAAAACTCAACATCAATTTATGTTACAAACTCTCAATAAACTAGGTACTGAAGGAACATCTCTCAAAATAGTAAGAGCCACATATAACAAATTCACCACCAATATCAAACTAAATGGGCAAAAGCTGGAAGCATTCCCCTTGAAAACCAGTACAAAACAAGGATGCTCTCCCTCACCACTCCTATTAGACATAGTATTGTAAGTTCCAGCCAGGGCAATCAAGCAGGAAAGAAAAGTAAAGGACTCCAATAAGCAAGAGAGTGAATCAAACTATCCCAGTTTACAGATGACATAATCCTACATCTACAAAACCCCATTGTCTCAGCCTAAAAGCTTCTTCAGCTGATAAAGAGCTTCAATAAAGTATCAGAATGCAACATTAATGTGAAAAAATCACTAGCATTCCTATATACCAACAATAGTCAAGCCAAGCCAAATCAGCAAGAACTCCTATTTACAATTGCCACACGCACACAAAAATATACCTAGGAATACACTAACCTGGCGGATGAAAGATCTCTACAAGGAGAACTACAAACCTCTGCTCAAGAAAATTATAGAGGACACAAACAAATGGTAGAGAATTCCATGCTCATGTATAGAAAGAATCAATTATTGTGAAAATGGTCATACTGCTCAAAGCAATTTTAAGATTCAATGCTATGCCTATTAAACTACCATTGACATTCTTCACAGAACTAGAGAAAACTATTTTAAAATTAATACGGAACCAAAAGAGAGCCTGAATAACCAAGTCAATCCTAAGCAAAAAGAACTGGAGGCATCATGCTACCTGACTTCAAACCACACTACAGGACTACAGTAACCAAAACAGCATTGTACTGAAACAAGAACAGACATAAACCAATGGAACAGAATAGAGAACCCAGAAATAAGACCACACACTTAAAACTATCTGGTCTTTGACAAACCTGAAAAAAAAAAAAGCAATGGGAATGGATTCCCTATTCAATAAATACTACTGGAATAACTGGTTAACCATATGTGGAAGATGGAAACTGAGCCCCTTCCTTACCATAAAAAATTAATTCAAGATGGATTAAAGACTTAAATGTAAAACCCAAAACTACAAAAACCCTAGAAGACAAACTAGGCAATACCATTCAGAACACAGGCATGGGCAAAGATTTCATAAAGATGCCAAAAGCAATTGCAGCAAAATCAAAAATGGACGAATGGGATCTAATTAAAGAGCTTTTCATAGCAAAAGAAACTGTTAACAGAGTAAACAGACAACCTACAGAATGGGAAAAAAATTTGCAAACTATACATCTGAAAGAAGTCTAATATCTAGCATCTATAAGAAATTTAAACAAATTTACAGGCAAAAAAAACCACAATAACCCCATAAAAAATGAGGAAAGGACATGAGCAGAAACTTTCACAGGAAGACATATATGCAGCCAACAATCAGATGAAAAAACGTTCAACATCCCTGATTCTTAGAGAAATGCAAATTAAAACCAAAATGAGATACTATCTCACAGCATACAGAATGGCTATTATTAAAAAGTCAATGAAGATGATGACAAGAACAAAACTGGCCTAATCTTTATTTCCCTTATAGGATGGTTTTAAATGAATCCTTCTGAAAAATAGATGAGTGCAGCAAACCACTATGGCACGTGTATATCTATGTAACAAACCTGCATGTTCTGCACATGTATACCAGAACTAAAAGTATAATAATAAAAGAATAGTCAGAAAAAATAAAATAAAATAAAATAAATAACAGATGCTGGTATGGTTTGGGAGAAAAAGAAATGTTCATACACTGTTAGTTGAAGTGTAAATAAGTTCAGCCATTGTGGAAGACAGTGTATCAATTCCTTAAAGACCTAAAGGAAGAAACACTATGTGACCCAGCGATCCATTACTGGGAATATATGTAAAGGAATATAAATTATTCTACCAGAAACACACATGCATGAAAATGTTCATTACATCACTATTTACAACAGCAAAGACATGGAATCGACCCAAATAGCCATCAATAATAGACTGGATAAAGAAAATGTGGTACATATACACCATGGAATACTACGAAGCCATAAACAAATGAGATCATGTCTTTGCAAGAACATGGATGGAGCTGGAGTCCATTATTGTTATCAAACTAACACAGGAACAGAAAACCAAATACTGCATGTTCTGTCTTATAAGTGGGACCTAAAGGATGAGAACACATGGACACATAGAGGAGAACAACACACACTGGTGCCTTTTAGAGGGTGGAAGGAAGGAGGAGGGAGACGATCAGGAAAAATATTTGATAGATACTAGGCTTAATAACTGGGTGATGAGATAATCTTTATGACAAACCCCCAAGACACAAGTTTACCTATGTAACAAACCCGAGCTTGTACCCTTGACCTTAAAAGTTAAAAAACACTTTATAAAAAAATGCAAATTGGGAAGGAAGAATTAAGATTGTCTGTATTCATAAATGACATAGCTATTCCTATAGGAAATCCTAAATAATTAGCAAACAAAACCACAAAAACTCCTGGGACTAAGTAATAAGTGATTAGACCATAGTTGCAGGATACAAGGTTAATATTGGAGAATTCCCTACTCTGGAAAAGAAGGTTTGGGCTAGACCTGGGGACATTAGTATTTAAATGAGAGGAGAGATGGGAGAATGAAGTCAGCTCTCTCCAAGAGGGCTTTACTGCTTTACTACTGGTTTACAATGGGACTGTAGGAAAAGGAAGTGGAGAAATTTCCAAGCAGGCCAGAATTGGCGATTGTCACATGTGAAGAATGAAATAAGAAATTGGGTCAAAAAAGAAAAAAGAAAACTAAACTAAATTTCAGATCATTGGGACCTATGAAAATGGAAATAATTTATTCTTAAAATGCTAATTATTCAGAGTAGGTAGACTATAGAAATGTTTTGTGGAAACAGAAAGATAAAGTAGATGTCCTTGAAAACTGTAAAAAGTATTTATACTACAAGAATTGTTGAGTGTATCTGTTCCCAGATTTAAAATGTCCTAAATAAAAAAATGGTTCTATCAAATAATAGTTCAAACTATACTGATATGACTCCTCATGAAAGGAGAAGGAATCATGTCTTTGGGCTCCAGCTATAGTGGTTATACTGCATTTTTAGTATAGAAGGAAAAGGAAGTCTGGGCATTTAATGTGGCATGGATAGAATATTTAATGACATATACTATTTTTTTTATTTCTTTTTAGACACCTGCCCAAAGCTATACTTCCTGATTATGTATATTTTTCTCTTGAAATAATACAAAACTCTTCTTGACACTACAGTGTTTAAAATAATTCAGTCCATTCTCTGGCTCAGCAAAACACAGAAGACCATCATTTCATTATCATACCTGGAAGACAATTTATCTGCCATTCTCATAAAAAGCGTTTCCACTAGATAGTAAAGATAATAGAAGTCTTAAAAATTGTTATTTTCTTGCTTATGAGAAGAAAATATTGTACAATACTTGACTTTTTTCAAAATATTTTCCCTTCCAAAAGACTTATGTTTAATTAGTTATTTATCAAATATTATGGATATTTTTAAAAGATTAATTTTATTATCAGAGAGATATGAGTTAATAAAAATTACTGAGCAAAACTGAACAATGGAATGAAAAATTAAGTTACAAGTTGTCCCATATTGATAGACACCATCAGTTATTTTGTGTAAAATAGCACTAATTTTAGTTCTTGTGACTGGAAACTTCAATGCTATGAATTCCCAGATTGCCAAGATAATATAAATCTCTATCTCGGCAGAAATTTTAAATCACTATGATTTCATTCTGAATTTTGATTGCTATTGTTATACCCCATTAGAACAACTTACAAGAAAATACTATCAATGCAGATGAGTCATATTTTTACATTCATGTTATTACTAAAGTAAATACAATGATCATGAATTGGCATTATACAGTTTTTGACTGAAATTGGCTTTTTATTTGTGGTTCTTTTTAAATTAAAAGTATAATGAAATTTGAATATTGAAAAATAATTTAATGTTCTGAGGTCAATGTCCCTTTATTACATATATACCGGTTTTTCCCTTAATTTCTTAAAATGGCAGAAAGCCTCCAAAATTCAGATTCTCCAAGCTAGTATGTATTTTGTTTCATTTTTCTCAATATTTATATTATTATATTTATTTAATGGATGATCATTCTTTGTGTGTATGTGTGTGTGCACACATGCTCTCTCTCAATAAGTTATTTGAAAGAAGGGATCACATTTTCTACTTTTCTTCCTGTTTAAAAAATTCCTCCCCATTATACTTCTTCAGCCTCTTGCTTGCTCTCTCTCTCTCTCTCTCTCCTCTCTCTCTCTCTCTCTCTCTCTCTCTCTCTCTCTCTCACACACACACACACACAAACACCCAGAAGAGCTCATCTGTTGAGGAAATGTGAATATTGTAGTGAATACATATGAAAAAGTAAATAATGACAAAAGTACTAACCAAAAAGAATTAATATACTTCGAGTAGCTCAATTTGTGAAGGCTTTCCAGTGTTTGATTAAAACATGATAATATAGGACGAATACAAGAGACAGGGAAAGGAAATTAGCCTTTTGTCAATGGTAGCTTCATGGGGATAGCATGGATTCTATAAATTACTTTGAGCAGTATAGTTACTTTTATGATGTTGATTCTTCTTATCCATAAGCATGGAATGTTTGTCCATTTATTTCTCTCCTCTCTTATCTTGTTGAGCAGTGATTTGTAGTTCTCCTTGAAGAGGGTCCTTCACATCCCTTGTAGGTTGTATTCCTAGATATTTTTTTTTTCTTTGTAGCTATTGTGAATGGGTGTCACTTATGATTTGGCTCTCTGCTTGTCTATTATTGGTGTATAGGAATGCTTGTGATTTTTGCACATTGATTTTGTATCCTGAGACCTTGCTGAAGTTGCTTATCAGCTTAAAGAGCTTTGGGGCTGAGATGATGGGGTTTTCTAAATATATAATTATGTCATCTGTAAACAGACAATTTAACTTCCTCTCTTCTTATTTGAATAACCTTTATCTCTTGCCTGATTTACCTGATGAGAACTTCCAATACTATGCTGAATTGGAGTGGTGAGAGGGGGCATTCTTGTCTTGTGCCGGTTTTCAAAGGAATTTTTTCAGCTTTTTCCCATTCAGTATGATATTGGCAATTGGTTTGTCATAAATAGCTCTTATTATTTGGAGATATGTTGTATAAATACCTAATTTATTGAGCATTTTTAGCATGAACAAAGTTGATTTTTTATCAAAGGCCTTTTCCGGGTCTATTGAGATAATCATGCATTTTTTTGTCATTGATTCCCTTTATGTTATAGATTACGTGTATTGATTTGCAGATGTTGAACCACCCTTGCATCGTAGGAATAAAGCCAGCTTGATCCTGGTGGATAAGCTTTTTGATGTGCTGCTGGTTTAGGTTTGCCAGTATTTTATTGAGGATTTCCGTATCAATGTTCATCAAGGATATTGGCCTGAAATATTCTTTTCTTGTTGGATCTCTGCCAGCTTGTGGAATCAGGATGATGCTAGCTTCATACAATGAGTTAGAGAGGAGTCCCTCTTTTTCTATTGTTTGGAATAGTTTCAGAAGTAATGGTACTAGCTCCTCTTGTTACCTCTGGTAGAATTTGGCTGTGAATCCATCTGGTCCTGGGCTTTTATTGGTGTAGGCTGTTAATTACTGACTCACTTTCAGAACTTGTTATTCATCTCTTCAGGGATTCAACTTCTTTCTGTTTTAGTCTTGGGAGGAGGTATGTTTCCAGGAATTTATCATTTTTTTCTAGATTTTCTAGTTTATTTGCATAGAGGTGTTTATAGTGTTCTCTGATAGTTGGTATTTCTGTGGGATAAGTGGTTATGTCCCCTTTATCATTTTTATTATGTCTATTTGAACCTTCTCTCTTTTCTTCTTTATTAATCTGGCTAGGGGCCTATTTTGTTAATCTTTTCAAAAACAAGTTCATGGATTCATTGGTTAGTTGAAGGGTTTTTCGTGTCTCTAACTCCTTCAGTTCTGCTCTGCTCTTAGTTATTTCTTGCCTTCTGCTAGCTTTTGAATTTGTTTGCTCTTGCTTCTCTATTTCTTTTAATTGTGATGTTAGAGTGTTGATTTTAGATCTCTCTTGATTTCTGATGTGGGCACATTTAATGCCACAAATTTCCCTCTAAACAGTGTTTTAAGCTATGTCCCAGAGATTTTGGTACCTTGTGTCTTTGTTCCCACTGGTTTCAAATAACTTATTTATTTATGCCTTAATTTTGTTATTTACCCACAAGTCATTCAGGAGCAGGTTGTTCAGTTTCCATGTAGTTATGTGGTTTGAGTGAGTTTCTTAATCCTGAGTTCTAATTGATTGCACCATGGTTTGAGACTGTTAACGATTTTCCTTCTTTTGCATTTGCTGAAGATTGTTTTACTTCCATTTATGCTGTCAATTTTAGTGTAAGTGCTATGTAGTGCTGGGAGGAATGTATATTCTGTTGATTTGGAGTGGAGAGTTCTGTAGTTATCTATTTGGTCCACTTGGTCCAGAGCTGAGTGAAGTCCTGATTATCCTTGTTAATTTTCTGTCTCTTTGATCTAATATTGACAGTGGGGTGTTAAAGTCTCCCACTATTATTGTGTGGGAGTCTAAGTCTTCTCTCTTATTATTGGTAGCCTTACACTTACAGGCATGTCTTTCTTCACAAGCTTCTACTCCAAAGACCTTATTATTGAAACCATAAATACGTCATATACCAATGCCTGATCCCTTTCTATCACTTTCATTGCCACCTCCTTGACAGCTGTCTATAGTATTCACATTATTTTCTTTGCTCTGATAGGACAACCTCGCTTCACAACTCTTCTTATTATTAATGAAAATAACCCCTTCTTAATTAGCTCAATTAATCACCTACCAGTCAGTAGTATCTTTCCTGGATTTCTCATCATCAACAGTATTATTCCTGCTTCACCTCCTTAAACAACTATACCACTCCATCTGAAACACACAGCCCTAGGCATAACCACCTTCAGTCTTTTGCTAGCAATAGAGCTGAATCTCAGAACTAAAAACCTCCAACTAAAGGACTCATTACAGACATTCAACTTCTCTAACATACTAGGTTTTTATCTAGCCACAATTCACTATTCCACTCCTCACTCAAGCCTGCCCACAAGTCAAAATCTGGCTTCACTTCTACTAGATTTAATTTGATTAGAAAAGTCTACATGAGAAACTATTTCACAAACACAAATTTTAGCCTCCATTACCACATCTACTCAAAAAGGCTTAATTAAACCTTATTTGCTCTCTTTTTTTATTCCATCCATTCTAACCTTTCTATTAATTATCTAACGTATGACCTCAAGTAATTTCAATTGCAATATAAATACTAATAAGTAGTGATTAACCAGAAACCACCTCCAATCAACACCATAACTATACAAAGCAGCCACACCTACAGAATTCTCACGTAATAATCCTGCCTCCTCACCCTCATGATTTATCAAACTCCCTGTGTTATGAAAGTCAATAGTGATTACTGCCCCATAGTATTCAACTATTCACCAAACAAACACTAGCTCCATTAATAATCCTAATAACAAAGCTCTTAAAATGTTAATACTTGACCCTCATGTTTCAGGATATTCTTTAATAGCTATTGTGGCAGTATAACCAAAAACAACCATTATAGCACCCATATAAATTAAAAAAAAAAACATTAACCTCACAAAAGTCCCACCAAAATTCAACATAATACCACAACCCGCAGCACCACTAATAATCAACCCTAGACCTTCATAAATAGGAGAAATCTTCAAAGAAAAATCTACAAATCCTATAAGCAAAGAATATTCAATAAAAATAAAGCATATGTCATTACTCTCACATGGACTATAACCATGAGTAATGACATGAAAAACCATCATTGTGTTTCAACAATAAGAATACTAATGACCAATATCCACAAAACACATCCGCTAGCAAAAATTATTAACTACTCATTTATTGATCTTCCCATACCATCTAACAATTTTACATAATAAAATTTTGGCTTACTTCTTGGCACCTGCCTAATTCTCCAGATCAGCACAGGACTATTTCTGGCTATGCACTATACATCAGACATTTCAACCTTTTTTTTTTCAGTTGCCCATATCAACCAAGATGTATACTATGGCTGAATAATCTGCTATTTTAATGCTAATGGTGCTTCAATTTTTTTGCTTGCCTCTTCCTACACATTGGTCGAGATTTATACTATGGCTTATTTATATTTCCAGAAACCTGAAATATTGGTATTATACTTTTACTTAAAACCATAGCAACAGTATTTATAAGCTCTAAACTCCCATGAGACCAAATATCATTCTGCGGCACTACAGTTATTACAAATCTATTATCAACCAACCCATACATTGGATCCGACCTTGTACAATGACTCTAAGGCTGGTTCTCAGTTAACAAAGACACCCTCACATGATTTTCTGCCTTCCATTTTATCTTACCTTTCATCATGGCAGCTCTAGTAACTGTTCACCTTTAATTCTGACATGAAACAGGATCTAACAACCCTTCAGGGATTTCACCAGATACTGACAAAATCACTTTCCACCCCTACTCTACAACCAAAGACATTCTAGGTTTAATTTTTCTCCTCCTCCTTCTAATAACGCTTGTACTATTTTCACCCAACCTCTTGGGCAACCCAGATAATTATACCTTAGCTATTCCCTTAATACTCCACCCCACATTAAACCAGAGTGATATTTTCTGTTTGCATACGCAATCTTACGATCCATCCCTAACAAGCTAGGATGTGTCCTAGCCCTTATATTCCCCATTCTCATTCTAGCAATTATTTCTGCACTTCACATATCTAAACAACAAAGTATAATATTCCAGTCATTAAGCCAACGCTTTTTCTAAATTCTAGTAGCCAGACTGTTTATACTCACATGAATTGGAGGACAGCCAGTTGAATACTCCTTTATTAACATCCAACAGATCGCATCTGTTATATACTTCTCTACCATCCTTACCCTCATACAACTCACTACAGTAATAGAAAACAAACTACTTAAATGAAAGTGTCCTTGTAGTATAATTCAATACTCTGGTCTTGTAAACCAAAAATGGAGATTCCTCTCCCAAGGACAACTCAGAGAAAAAAGCATTCTTACTTCACTATCAACACCCAAAGCTGAAATTCTAATTAAACTACTCCCTGAACTTTCCTCTGCACATGTTTTAACTGCCATATCAGTATTAATGAACTGGCACTAATACATTAGTATTTTTATGTACTTCATGCATTAATGCTGGCCCCCATGAATAACATATAGTACTAAAATTGCTTACTCATACAATAGAACATTCACCCATAAAAGTACATTAAAAACTTTACTCACATGCATATAAGCACAAATTAAAACCCCTTCAACAGGAGGAAGGCAACAAATTACACTGCCACGTGTGTACCTATGCAACAATATTGTATGTTCTTCACATGTACCCCAAAACCTAAAATGCAATAAAAAAAAACCCTTCAACAACTATAAAACATTCACTGATACTAGCCATACTATCTAGATCTTTTCCACATGGATATTGATACATACCAAAAATCTTAAATATTACATAGTACATAAAATCGTTCATAGGACATAGTGCATCCTAGTCAAAAAACTCCTCATCAATATGGATATCCCCTATCAAATTTTTGTCTCTTAATCTGCTGACCTCTGAGACATCATCATCCTACCCTGACATGTTACCCTCCTTGCTCTGGGCCTATAACACTTGGGGGTGACAATCATGAAACTATATCTGGCATCTGGTTCTCACTTCATGGCCATAAAACTAAGATTACCCACTTGTTCCCCTTAAATAAGATATTTGGATGGTCCAGAAACTATCACCCTATTGACCAGTCATGAGAGCACTGTCATGAATTTGGTATTTTTAACTTTTGGGGATGGTATCACTCACCATCGCAGAAGGCCTGGTCCCCTCCAAATCAGCTGTAGACATACTCACATGTGATTTCTGCCAAACCAGTTGTAGAAGTCATGCCTAAATTGAATATTCCAAGCTAACATAACAACCATAAGGTGTTAATTAATTCATGCTTGAAGGACATAATAATTAATCAATAGATGTGAACAGTCACACAAGTACACTTACTTTTAAGAACTATTTCTGATAAAATCCACAACCCACTCCCTCATTCTCTGGCATTTTTTCATCAACCTAGCTTTATGTACTCTCACTGAATCCCCAAGAGATTAAATGCAACCTAGTCAGAACCTAGAAATCATATTTTAAACATGAGTATCCCAACAGCTACACCTTGATTGATGCTATTTTCCTAAAAATCCTAAATCCCGCCTACTGAGTTAAAACTCCATTTTGTATAATAAACACAACTAAATTTTCACCCTAATACTATAATAATACCTTGCATATAACCCTCTTAAAGCACTACCCCATGTCTCATCTTCAAAATCAATTATATCTTAGTTTTAAATAACCCTCTCAAGCAATTTAACTTTTTATCAGCCAATTCAACTTTTTAGCCCCTTAATCCCCAGAACTATATTTATATTTTTCTTCTTCTCATATTTTAACCACACTTATTTTACTTACACAGTTAATGTAGCTTAACTGTTTAAAGCAAGACTGAAAATGTCTAGATGAGTATGTGCAACCCTATAAACAAATAGATTTTGTCCTGACCTTTCTATTAACTTTTAGTGAGATTACATATGCAAACATCCCCACTCTAGTGACAATGCCCTACAAATCACCCAGATCAAAAGAAGCAGGATCAAGCACACACAAATGCAGCTCAAAACACTTCTCAGCATAACCCCCATGGGAAACAGCAGTGATAACACTTTAGCAATAAATGAAAATTTAACTAAGCTATACTAATTTATAGAGTTGGTCAATTTTATGCCAACCACTGCAGCCATACGATTAACCCAAGCTAACAGAACTCAGCATAAAGAGTGTTTAAGATCTGCCCTCAATAAAGCTAACCTCAATCTAAGTTGTAAAAAACTCCAGTTGAAATAAAATACACTAAAAAAGTGGCTTTAATATCCTGAAGACACATTAGCTAAGACCCAAACTGGGATTAGAAACCCCACTAGGCTTAGCCCTAAACTCTAATAGTTATATTAAAAAAACAAAAACAAAAACAACAACAACAACAAAAATATAACATTTGCCAGGTTACTACAATCAACAGCTTAAAACTCAAAGGACATGGTGGTGCTTTATATCCCTCTAAAAATGCCTGTTCTATAATCGATAAACCCTGCTACACCTCACCACCGCTTGCCCTCAGCTAATATATGGCCATCTTCAGCAAACCCTTAAAAGGTCATAAAGTTAGCATAAGTACATACATAAAAATGTTAGGTCAAGATGTAGCTCATGAGGTGGTAAGAAAAGGGCTACATTTTCTATCCCTACAAAAATCTCAACATAACCTTTATGAAATTTAAAGACCCAAGGAGAATTTAGCAGTAAACCAAGAACAGAGTATTTGGTTGGATAAGGCTATGAAGCACACACATACCGCTCACCATCTTCCTCAAATATTCCTCTAGAAAGTGTTACTACTAAAACTTCCTATGCACATATAGAGGAAATAAGTTGTAACATGGAAAATATACTGGAAAGTGCACTTGGGCAAATCAAAGTATAGCTTAACCTAAAGCATCTGGCTTATACCCAGAAGATTTCATCATGACTTGATCACTTTGAGCTAACTCTAGCCCTAGATTTCACTAAAATTATCAAATTATCTTAATTAAATCATTTACCTTAAACAAAAGTATAGGTGATAGAAATTTTTACCCTAGTGCAATAGACATATTACCATAAAGGAAAGATGAAAGAACTAAATCAAGCATTAAAAAGCAAAGACAAACCCTTTTACCTGCTCCATAATGTATTAACCAGAAATAACTTTACATAGAGAATCATAGCCAAGTCCCCTGAAACCAGATGAGCTACACAAGGACAGCTGAAAGAGCACACCCATCTATGTGGCAAAATAGTGGGAAAATTCACAAGTAGCGGTGACAAACCTACTGAGCTTGGTGATAGCTGGTTGTCCAAGACAGAATCTTAGTTCAACTTCAAACTTACCCACAGAATTACTTAATCTCCCTATAAGTTTAACTGTTAGTCTAAGGAAGGACAGCTCTTTATAGTTGGCCACAGTCAGCCCAAAAGCAGCCACCATTTAAGAAAACATTGAAGCTCAACATCTGTCTTTAATCCTACTCACTCTACTGAACTCCTAACATAACACTGGACTAATCTATTACTTGATAGAAGCAATAATATTGAGTAACATTAAAATATTTTCCATTGCATAACCTTAAATCTGACCAGAATATCCACTGACAGTTAACATCCTCATATTAATGTACTATATAGTAAGCATCCTATTATCTATACTGTTAATCCAACACAGACATGCCCTAAGGAAAGAGTACAAAAAGTAAAAGGAATTTGGCAGATCTTACCCCGCCAGTTTACCAAAAACATCACCTCTAGCATTACCAGTATTAGAAGCATTGCCTGCCCAGTGATGTATTCAATGGCTTCAGTATCCTGACTGTGCAAAGGCAGCATAATCACTTTTTCCCTAAATAGGGACTTCTATGAATGGCCTCATGAGAGTTCAGCTGTCTCATACTTTTAATCTGTGAAATGGACCTATCCATAAAGAGGTGGATATAAACAAGATGAGAAGATCCTATGGAGCTTCAATTTATTAATGCAAATAAAAACTCAAAAAGCCTACAGGCACTAACCCATTATTCCCTGCATTAAAAATTTTGGTTAGGGTGACCTCTGAGCACAATTCAACCTCTAAACAACCTAAACTAAGAATGCATTAGTTTAAGCAAATTAATGTACATTGACCCAATAATTTGATCAACTGTACAAGTTTCCCCAGGGATAACAGCACAATCCTATTCTAGAGTCCATATTGACAATAGGGTTTATGATCTTGATGTTGGATGAGGACATCCTAATGGTGTAGCTGTTATTAAGCGTTCATTTGTTCAATAATTAAAGTCCTATGTGATCAGAGTTCAGACCAGAGTAACCCACGTCAGTTTTTATCTATTTAATATTTCTCCCAGTACAAAAAGATAAGAGAAATAGGGTCCACTTCAAAAGCACCCTCGCTTCTTCAATTCCAGGACTATTATTTTCCTTTGTGTTGCTTTGTGTCGCTTTGTGTCTTTGGTCCTGACCTCTTGCCATACAGAACTGCCATAAAGTGGATAGGAAGTCCAGTTAGAGAAAAAGCAAAAAACTTAAATATTGTCCTTTATATCACCTTAATTAATATTTTTAAAGGACATTTTGAAAGCTACAGTTTCTCCAATATCACTGATTCTCAGTCCATTTTATTATTTGCCTGGGCATAAGCACCAAATAAAAATAAAAGATTCACTAGGCAATGAAAATAAATCCGTATAACTGCTTTACACAGTCCCGCACCTGAAAGCAAAAGTCATTATTATTAATTCTGTATGCCACACTACAGTGATTGTCATCTCTGCTCTGCCTCCACTATAGCTTTTCTATAATGATTTTTCTGCTTTTCAATAGCTGTTTTGTCTTTTGTAAATTGAAAAGAGATAAAAACCTTCATGCAATAAATCAGAATTTCTAAATCACCATTTAGGAACTTGAAGGCTGGGTTCTGATTGCCTGTTCCACTGGTTTTATTTATTGCGACTTAAACAATTATTTCTACTGTCTATGGCTAGAATCATTGCTTGCCTTTTGGTCACCTGCAATGGCCTCTCAAATTATATGCTGTCTATCAGCTTTGCATCTAATCCTGCCTTCTGAACTTTCTTTTTTTATTAGACGTCAGCAGCACAAAATATATCTTCCTTGTAAAAATTTGTGTTCATTGTAAAATAAAATTAGGAAAACAGAAAAGAATAGATTAGAAGACAGTGTGGCAATTCCTCAAGGATCTAAAACTAGAAATACCATTTGACCCAGCAATCCCATTACTGGGTATATATACAAAGGATTATAAATCATTCATTATAAAGACACATGCACACACATGTTTATTGTGGCAATGTTCACAATAGCAGAGACTTGGAATCAAATACCCATCAATGATAGACTGGATAAAGAAAATATGGCACATATACACCAAGGAATACTAGGCAGACATAAAAAAATGAGTTCATGTCCTTTGCAAGGACATGGATAAAGCTGGAAACCATCATTCTCAGCAAACTGACACAAGAACCGAAAACCAAACACTGCATGTTCTCACTCAAATGTGGGTGTTGAAAACTGAGAACACGTGGACACAGGGAGGGGAGCATCACACACTGGGGTCTATTGGGGGATGTAGGGCTAAGGGAGGGATAGCAGGGGGTGGGGAAATTGGGGAGGGATAACATTAGGAGAAATACCTAATGTAGGTGACCAGGGGATGGAGGGAGTAACATGCTGTTTTGATTACTCTAGCTTTGTAATATAGTTTGAAGTCTGGTAGCTTGATGCCTCCAGCTTTGTTCTTTTGCTTAGGATTGTCTTGGCTATGCAGGCTCTTTTTTGGTTCCATATGAAATTTAAGATACTTTTCTCCAGTTCTGTGAAGAAGGTCAATAGTAGCTTGATGGGGATACCATTGAATTTGTAAATTACTTTGGGCAGTATGGCTATTTTCATGATATTGATTTTTTTAAATCATGAGCATGGAAGAAGTTAAAACCCTGAACAGAACAATAACAAGGGTGGAAGTTGAGGCAGCAATTAATAGCCCAGCAACTAAAAAAGTCCAGGCCCAGACAGGTTCACAGCAGAATTCTACCACACATGCAAAGAGGAGCTGGTACCATTTGTTTTACAATTATTCTAAACAATAAGAAAAGAGGGAATCCTCCCTAACTCATTTTATGAGACAAACATCATCCTGATACCAAAACTTGGCAGAGATACAACAAAAAAGAAAACTTCAGGCCAATATACATGATGAACATAGATGCAAAAATCTTCAATAAAATACTGGCAAACCGATTCCAACAGCACATCAAAAAGCTTATCCATCATGATCAGGTAGGCTTCATCCTGGGGATGCAGGGCTGGTTCAACATATGCAAGTCTATAAACGCAATCCATCACATAAACAGAACCAAAGACAAAAACCACACGATTATCTCAATAGATACAGGGAAGGCCTTTGAAAAAATTCAACAGTGTTTTATGCTAAAAACCCTGAATAAACTAGGTATCAATGGAATGTATCTCAAAATAATAAAAGCTATTTATGTCAAACCCACAGCCAATATCATATTGAATGGGCAAAAACTGGAAGCATTTCCTTTCAAAACTGGCATTAGACAAGGATGTCCTCTGTCACCACTCCTATTCAATATAGTATTGGAAGTTCTAGCCAGAGGAATTAGGCAAAAGAGAAAAAAAAAAAAAGAAATAAAGGATATTCAATTAGGAAAAGAGGAAGTCAAATTTTCTCTGTTTGCAGACGACATGATCGTGTATTTAGAAGACCCAATAGTCTCAGGCCAAAACCTCCTTAAGCTGATAAGCAACTTCAACAAAGTCTCAAGATACAAAATCAATGTGCAGAAATCACAAGCATTCTTATACACCAATAACAGACAAACAGCCAAATCATGAGCGAACTCACATTCACAATGGCTACAAAGAGAATAAAGTATCTAGGAATACAACTAACAAGGGATATGAAGGATGTCTTCAGGAAGAACTACAAACCACTGCTCAGGGAAATAAGAGAAGAAACAAACAGATGGAAAAAACATCCCATTGATTTTTTATGGGTTTTTTGTGTCTGTCTCCTTCAGTCAAAATAACAAAAGGTGAAATATATTTTTAAAAAGAATTACGTTAGTGTTGGTTTTATTCATTGCAGTGATCCATTTTTTAAAATCTACATGGAATTACAAGCTTCAATTATTAGTTTTTGTTTTAAGTTGACAAATTTGATTCTGGTGTATTCTTAATACTTTGATTCATGTCTTATGTAGTTTAAATTCCATAATTTTAGTTTGTTGTACTATATTCTCAGGAAATCCTTTTATGATCTTTCAAGACACTATATTTTCATCTCTCTTTGTTCTTCTAATTATTGCTTTAAGCATAGTTTTGCAATTGTATTTTATTATCCACAAATTAATATTTCTCCATAAATTCAATCCTATTTGTGAGGCTTGGCTAACATAACCTGGTCAATTAGAACCCAGAAATTATACATGAAGTGTCAAACTATGTTTATATTTTTTGTGGATTTACATGCTAAGATTCTTATGAATTTCATGTGTTATATAAAACTACTTTTTCCACTTCATGTTTTATCAGCATATTTTGTTAGTGCAAGGTTTGGTTGAATGCTAATGACAAAATAAGAGCTAAAATACTGCTGATATAAGATAGTAAAGATACTGTCACATACTGTTGCCTTTGCCAGTTGAAAATAGTCCATGCCTATATATTTTGCCAAATTAAGACAAATAGTCATCACTTTAATGGCTACATATTTTTTATCAGATGCTTGATTTGTTTCAGAAGAAAAACGATATGTAGAGCAGCAGCTGCAACTGGAGACACTACTTTATTAAAATGGGTCAGGCAGTAAAGGAAATTAAAACTACTTTTAATTTCTATATTTCATCGACATTCTACATAGTCCAAACTGCCCAGTGAAAGATAAATATAAATTTAATTTCAAAATTTTGTTCTATCTGCTATTAGGTGGGGTCACCAATCTTTCTGACATTCCATAGTTGAGGTGGGGTTTTATAATTACTGTTATAATTTTGGGTGGGAGTGAAGGGTTATATGATTTACAACTGAACCTCTTTTCTTTTTCATATTTTTCAAATACACTTTTTCTTTTTTCCTTCCTCACATGCAGAACTTCTCCACACCACACTTTCTGCAGCTATCAAGTCACTTGATGTTGGCCAGGTACCATTTTATCCCTAAAACTTTGTTGACATCAAAACGATAGTTGACCAGTGTTATATCCATAAAATATTTACAGAGCAAAACATATTAAGCTTTAGACACTTGGCAATTAGACCACATAAAAGAGGCCAGGACCCCCATCCTACATGTTTGGGATCAGGTATTCACCAGTCCCTATCTGGTGACTGTACACGGGTTCAAAGGGCAGCAGAGGCAACAGGCAGTTACTTCAGAGGACATGGAACACTATGATCTGGAAGAACGTTATGATGTTACCCAGTGTCATGTACCACACACCTTTCTCCAAGGTGGTCTCATAACTCTAGAATGGCAGGTACAGCTGATACAAAATGAAGACAGACAACACAACATTTACTCTGTGGAGATATCCTGCTCCTACTATGCACATGCTGTGATTTTGAACATAACTCATCCCAAAAACTTGTCATGATCATCCTGGCTTTTTAGGTTAGGTGATCCATCAATTTTGCACTCAGCTGTTACTTCTTTCTCAGCACTGTTAGGAGCCAAGGTGACCTGAACAGCAACTAATGGATGTAGATACCCCCCACATGCAGTTTTTTTCCCATAATACGGGAAATATGTTAAGTCTATAATTCCACCATGAGGATAAGTTGTTATATTTGTTTGATTTTCATTCTTCAAAACACAATCTATCATTGACACTCCTTCATGCTTTAATCCAATTATTCTGTTCATTTTCACAAGAATACAAGGTTTTCCTTTAGAATAGCCAAAACCAGGATCACTCATACCACTGCATGCTTGAAGTGACAAAAGAGGAAACTGACATGCAACATAAAATGGACCCTTCTTATTCAAAAAGTGCTCCATCAGGATAGCTTGTGAGAAACTTCTTAAAGTCTGCAATGTACCCTGCATAGGAAGTTGGGTCAGACATACTGAATGTATATTCCAGTGCAGTCACTGGTTTTGGAAAAACCATAAGTACTGGGCTAGGAATCTGGCCACGATATTTTGGAACCTCATTGTTGAGAGTCTGAAGCATAACCCACATCGTGAATGAGAAAAATACAGCCAGGAACCCATAAAAAACTAGGTAGAAGAGCAAGATCAAACCCCAGTTCCTGGTGGTGCACCCCAGGAACTAACTCTCCGGTGGTCGGGTTGTAGATGAAGAGCTTCCACTGGCCAGGCTCTGGTTGAGGGGCTTCTTCTCATTCTTCATCATGGTGTGCATGTGGATGGCGAGGGGAGCAGCAGCCGCGAGGATGCAACTGAACTTCTTTATCATTATATTTTCTTTTCCATAAGTCAAGAAGTCAGCAAAAAGTTGCTGTAACTATAGGAGTTAATTATTTAAGTATAGTCTCTGGAACTTGGGAAATGACACCTTGTAGGATTCAAATTTTCACAATCAGACATATTATGGTCCAATCATCTTTTATCATCTGACACTTATTACTATGTATTCTTTTTAAAAAATTTTTATACTTTAAGTTCTGGGGTACATGTGCAGATCTTGCAGGATTGTTACACAGGTATACACATGCCATAGTGGTTTGCTGTATTACTATGTATTCTGACTGCTGGGCTGGAGTTGCATTGTGGATTCAAGAAACTAGAGTATTATCAAATAAGCCACAAAATATTTATGTAGTTCTCTTTCCTCTTATCTGAATAAGTGACATGGATAAATTTAAGAAGATTAAAGGGTAAGATCAATTTACATGTATGTACTATAGAGAGATTTTTCTTCAAGGTTATTGGTCACACTGTCACACAATAATACAACAGTTTTTTATTTGATGGGCTGCATTATATTACCCGACCTCAAGTTATACTAAAAGTCTATAGTAAAATATCATGGTACTGGTATTAAAGTAGACACATAGATATATAAAACAGATGAGGATACCCTCCAAATAAAGCCACAAATCTACAGCCAAATGATCTTTGGCAAAGTAAAAAAAATAATGATAATAATACACTGAGAAAAAGACGCATTTTTCCTGGACCCCTATCTTTTACCATAAAATGAACTCAAGATGGATTAAACACTTAAGTGTAAGCCCTGAAACTGTAAAAATCCTAGAAGAAAACTGGGGAAAAACTCTTCTGAACATTGGTCTAGAAAAAGAATTTATGACCAAGTCTTCAAAAATAAACACAATAAAAACAAAAATAGACACATGAGACTTAGTTAAACTACAAAGCTTCTGTTCAGTGAAAGAAACAGAGTAAACAGAAACATATAGGATGTGAAATATATTTACAAACTATGCATCTGACAAAGGGTTAATATTCGGAATCTATAAGAAACTCAAAAAACTCAGACAACCCCATTAAAAAGTGGGAAAATGATATGAGCAGACATTTTTCAAAAGAAGATGCACAAGTGACCAACAAACATGAAAATATGCTCAACATCAGCAATCAGAAAAATGAGAATTATAACCACAATGAGATGTCATCTTACAACAGTCAAAATGGGTATAATTAAGAAGTCAAAAAATAACAAATGTTGCCAAGAATGTGAAGAAAAAAACACTCATACTCTGTTTGTGGGAATGTAAATCAGTACAACTTCTGTCAAAAACAGTATGAAGATTTCTAAAAGAACTAAAACTAGAACTAACTTTCCATCTAGTTGTTCCACTACTGGACATCTACCCGCCCAATAAAAGAAATCATTTAGCCAGGCCAGGCGGGGTGGCTCACACCTGTAATCTCAGCACTTTGGGAGTCTGAGGCAGGTGGATCACCTGAGTTCAGGAGTTTGAGACCAGCCTGGCCAACATGGTGAAACACGTTTCTTACTAAAATTACAAAAAGTAGCCAGGGGTGGTGGCTGGCACCTGTAATCCCAGCACTCAGGAGGCTGAGGCAGGGGAATCACTTGAACCCAGGAAGAGGAGGTTGCAGTGAGCCGAGACTGCACCATTGCACTCCAACCTGGGCCACAGGAGTGAAACTCCCTCTCAAAAGAAAACAAACAACAAAAAAAAAGAATGAAATCATGTCTTTTAGCAACATGGATGGAACCACAGGCTAAATATTTAGTGAACAACTCAGATACAAAAAGTCTCATCTTCTTACTTATAAGTGGGAGCCTCATAATACGTATTTAGGGTGGGAGGGGGTTGAGATGTCACAAGTTACGTAATATGTACAGCATACGTTATTTGGGTGACAGTTATACTGAAAGCCCAGACTTCTCCCCACCACTCAATATATCCTTGTAAGAAAACTGCACTTGTATCCCTTAAATATATGTAAGTAAAAAATAAATCAGATCTGAGTAATGAATGAAGAATTGTGACCCCAGTTTTATGGCTGTCTTCTCCCAAGAGTACTGTTTTTTGTTTTGTTTTGCTTTTGGTTTTAATTTCATTTTACCTTACTTTTGACTGTAGTGTTATGGTAGATTCAGCAAGGTGCCAAACAATACGAGATATCATTTCAAAGTTTACTTTGCCTAACATTCTATTTTATCCTAGGGATGTATGAATTGCTAACCATAGGTAGAGGTTCATATGATTTTATTTTGTTTTCTTTCAATTTTATAACTCAAGTACAACTTTAGTGGGCTGATGTTCAATTTTATTTCTATCAACCTTGTAACTTTTAAACCATGGATGAAGGTTCATAGTTAGGTCATATGCTTATTAGAATGCTAACTGCAAATGAATCCAGTTGGTTATTATGATACCCATCCCACTATATGTCTGGAGGCTGCATATATACTTGTACTTGATGCATTCCCACTGAAATCAGGAAGTTAACATGTATTTGTAGTCACTTTCACCAGTATTCCTGGTAAAGAGAAAATAAGTAAGTTATTTTAAAAATATTTAATTGCTGCCTTCCCCATTTTTATTCCTCAAAATCTGGTATTTTAAGCTTTCTTGGGAACTATTCTTTTTTCTTTTAGATGGCGTCTTGCTCTGTCACCCAGGCTGGAGTGCAGTGGCATGATCTCATCTTACTGCAACCTCTGCCTCCTGGGTTCAAGCAATTCTTCAGCCTCAGCCTCCCAAGTAGCTGGGATTACAGGTACCCGCCACCACACCCAGCTAATTTTTGTATTTTTAGTAGAGACGAGATTTCACTATGTTGGTCAGGCTGGTTTCAAACTCCTGACCTCAGGTGATCCTCTTGCCTTGGCCTCCCAAAGTGCTGGGATTACAGGCATGAACCACTGCACCTGGCCCTCTTGGGAGCTATTGAGTGAGAAAAAACAAGCTAGTATTTCTTTTCTTTCTTTATATTTCTCATAATTCCATTGGATTTCTTCATTTATATTTGGGGTGGAGAATATTTGATGACTATAATTTGCCAATATAATTTGACATGGGCCATAGTTAAAACTATGATTGAATTATACCTATAAAAATTATTATTATCACAGATTACTATCTGAGTTAGCACATCGAATGAGTTATCTCTGGTGCATGCTCTTATACCAATACCAATAACTTCTTCATGATGTAATTTTATGTTCCATTTTCCTTAATAAATCACCTCACTAGAATCACTTAAAATTCTAATAGTGTAGTCATCTTCAGGTCAACATAACAATTTGAATGGTGCTGTGGTCTGAATTTTTATGTCCCCCCCCAAAGTTAATATGTGGAAACCTAATTTTCAATGAGGGTATTACAAGGTGGGAACTTTAGGAGGTGATTAGCTCATATGGGATTAGCCCTTATGAATGGGATTAGCACCCTGATAAGGGACTGAAGAACCCTGAGATTTTTCCCTTCCATCATATGAAAACATAGCAAAAAGGTATTATCTATGAACCAGAGTGACCCCTCAACAGTCACTTAATTTGCTTGCACTTTAATCCCAAGATCAAGACTTTCCAGCCTCCAGAACTGAGAAATACGTTTCTGTTGTTTATAAGCTATCCAGTTTATGGTATTTTGTTGCAACAGCACTAACACTGGTCAGAGGCAGAAGGCATTCTTTTGTTATCTGCCAATTATAATGTTCTCAATATCATTACAGATATTTTATCCTATGGTAAAGCATGATCACTAGTTTGGAAGAAGAAAAGAAAGGAAACATTTTTATTGTATGTTAGCCTTGATACTGAGATTGGGTAGAAGCATTCAAAGGAGACCAATGAAGGATCTCTCCCCTTCTTCAGATGGCTTCCCTGTTGATAAGGTTTGGCTCTGTGTCCTCCCCAAAATCTCATCTTGTAGCTTCCATAATTTCCATGTGGTGTGAGAGGGACCCTGTGGGAGATGAATGAATCATTTTGGTAGGTCTTTCTCTTGCTGTTCTTGTGATAGTGAATGGTTCTCATGAGATTTGTTGGTTTTAAAAACTAGAGTTTCTCTGCACAAGCTCTTTTTGCCCACTGACATCCACATAAGTTGTGACCTGTTTCTCTTTGCCTTCTGCCCTCGTTGTGAGACCTCCTCAGCCATGTGGAACTGTGAGTTCAATTAAACTTTTCTTTTGTAAATTGGACAGTCTTAGGTATGCTTTTATCAGCAGTGTGAAAACAGACTAATATACCTGCCCTGAAACACCCTCCCCTGTGGTGATGTTGAGAAAATGCTAGACTATGAAAGGGAAACATGGAACAGTAGACCATTCTGCAAGACTGAAGGGAAAGGAAGGGAAAAAAAGAAATAATGCCTAATATCTAACTGAAAAGAGTATTTCCATAATTATGTGCCAAGCAATGTCTTCTTTTTGCAATGTACACATGTGAAGAACACAAATACATGTAAAAAATTTCATAGTCACACAAGAACACAAGTACATGCTAAAAGTTTCATATTTACATGTGAAGAACAAAAATACATTTATAAGTTTGAAACTGGCTAGAATTCAGCAATATCTAATAGGACTTTCTCTGATGATGAGAATGTTCCATATCAATGTGTCCAGTACAATAGCCATTAGTCACATGAGGCTGTTTAAGATGAAATGTGGCTAATATGTGGCTAACATGAAATGTAGCTAATAATTTATTTTTATTTATAATTGATATTAATAATTGTACATATTTACAGAGTACATTGTGATGTTTCAATGCAAATAGCCATATGTGATGAGTGGCTAGTGTAATGTATAACACAAGTGACTGCTTTTAATCACCTTCTCTACTGAATGAAGTGCATGCCTAGTGTGGTACAAATTATTGTCAAGAAAGAACAAGTTCTTGATTAAAAGTTTCTTTCTATATATATGAAATATATATAGGGAATATGACTGGAAAAATTATTGAGAAACTGACAAAAAGAATCAAAACATAAAAATAGAAAATAGCTTCTATTATTCAGAAATTGGAGAATAGTTTGACTGTGAGAGAAAATAAGTATATCTTGCTATTTTCAGCCACAAAGATTGAGAGTCATTTCCTGCACAATAGACAACTAGGAAATCTGCTACTAGTCCAAATATTTCATTGGCTGTTTAGCTCACTGCTTCTCTACTTTCCAGTAGAGCAAGCCTTCTTAATACAGTGTAGCCTGGAGAAAGCAACATTAGCTGCTTTATGTGTGCATCAGGACCAGTTCTTCTTGGAGGTAGCATGAGAACTGTGAGAAATGGGAGCAAACAAATTGACACTTAGAACTGGACTTTTTCTGTTTGGAAGTTGAGTTGTGAAATAAAGCAAGAAAAATATTAATTTGTTTTATGGTAGGATATACTCCAAAGAGAACAGATATGATTAATCTGTACCTTTACCTACTTCAGAAATATTAGCTGGTTTTACTTCTTATGACTTGTTTGCCACTCTGTCAACAAAAAATGTAGTTTTGTCAGTACAACTACTTTTGAGAACAAATGGAGATAAATTTCTGAAAAGGAGAATTGAAGTAGAGCCTCTTGGAGCCCTGAGGTTATGAAGATATTGTAGTTAAGATTTTTTGTATTCATCTAATTTCAATGAAACATAGCATTTTTAAAATAATCTATCCAGGAGTCAAGAGCTCAATTCTATGTTCATCTTTGTACCTAAATAGCTGTGTGGCCTTAAACAGGTATCTTAAATTTACATCTGTCACTAGCAGTTGATTAGGGGTTATCTAAAATAGATTTTGAAAGTTTCAATACTTTCTTATTTGATAACATCTGGCGAAAACTATCTACATTAATATTCTGGTTCTGTCTCCATATTTAAAAAGGAATATTAAAAACATGGAGTCAAAGCTCATGGAGGATGATCTTTCAATTTATTATTACAGTGAACTTGAAAGAAATAAAACACTTAAAAGAAATTATAGCTGTAGGACTATAAGAGATGTCAGATGCAGGAATTTTCTCAGGAAGTCTTTTCAAAGAAACCCAAAGCCAGGTCATGAATAGAAATTAAAGGTCAGGCATAAGATTAAGCTATACTGCTTCTGAAGCCAAATATTAAAATGAAATCATGGATCAATTGCCAAGAGTACGTTACAAACAAAATCTCTACAGAGTACAATAAGACTACTTCTATAAAGCTTGTAAATGCATATAATATATGACCTAAAACACTGCTTCTTCTAATTACCCTACAGATGAAACCATTTCGATATACATGATATGTGAATTTAATTTGACATATATTTAAACTTCTAGTATGCTGAGCTACTGTGGAAACTAGCAAGCTAAAAGCTCAAAGCAACAATATTTCCCAGAGACTTCTGCAGTTAGAGTTCTAGATACAAG
The DNA here is from genome assembly GCA_004027715.1 of Plecturocebus donacophilus. Taxonomy (NCBI): domain Eukaryota; kingdom Metazoa; phylum Chordata; class Mammalia; order Primates; family Pitheciidae; genus Plecturocebus; species Plecturocebus donacophilus. The sequence continues at coordinate 35,636 of PVKP010006243.1, forward strand.
CTGCATTACAATCTTAGGTTGTTTGCAGTGGCAAACAAGACCACAGAGATATAGCCACATTCCTGGATCCAGGCACTAGCTTTGCTAGGGATGTGGCGAGAGAGTGGTAGTACAGACTTGCTCATACTTCTGTTTGTCTGCTGACCAGCTATGGAAGTTTCCAGAAACATTTTGGTGATAGGTCTTCTTGAGCTTTAATTTTTGATACTTAGATGTCTGCTATAGTGGTACAGTTCTTGAATTCAAACTAACTCCAGCATTAGAGTGGTTTCCCTCACTCCTGATTTTGTCAGAAGTGTTTTTTCTGAAAGGTCAATTCTATGCACATTTTCTAATGATTTTACGAGTATATCCTTGTGTTAAAATTGTTTGTGGTCTTAGATTGTGTTCTCCAAAATCAGTTCTTGAGCTGAGGATTAACATCCAAATAATTTATTCAGAAAATGCTCCCAGAGAAAAGGGGAATGGAGAAGCAAGAAGCCAAGGGGAAGAAGCAAAGAAGGAAAAATCTCAGGCAGAGCCCTTCAGAGGGTAGCATCCACATGATTTCTTAGCAGAACTTCACAAGACAATTTATCCTTGTACCTTTTACCCAGCCAGGGAAGAAGATGCAGGCTTTCATGCTTCCATACCTGTCAATCACTGATGAATGGCTTTCCCTAAGAGGAAACTTCTGGCCCTCTTGTAGTCAGCAAAGACTGGTCAGAGTTGCATTAAGCCACTCATTTTCTCATTTATCATGTGGCTTTCATCTATCTTCCAGTAAACGCAAGAAGCAAAAAATAACAAGTCACAAAGTAGAAGCAAAAAATAACAGGTCACATAGTAGATGTCACAACCATTTTATAGAACAAAATATCTACTTTTAGCAAAAAAGTAAAATCCAGTAAAAAAAAAATTGGGAAATACTTATATGGTGCTAATATATACCTTTGAAAATAATATGGTGTGAGAATTAAAATATATTTAATTAATTGCTGTTCTCATAATGAATCCAGAGGCTAGTGCCTCTCAGTTTACTGTACATCAATATTATAACACTTATTTCTCATTAAAAGCAATGCAGTAAACTGGTTAATTACCAGGGATTAAGAGTAGATGAGACCTGAGTTTCAGCTACCACCCCAGGCATATGATTTCTATGATTTTGGTAAAACAGTCAATCTCTGTAAGCCTCAGGGTGCTTATGTTGCCTATTCCATGGATGTGGCAAAGTGACTGAAAGAGATAATGCATGCAAGGCTCATAACAGAGCATGGCACCTTTTACACAATAAATGGTGCCTGTTGCTTTTGTTTACTGTCCATGTATTTACATTTAATTTTTATAAAGCTCCAAGGTAACCAATCCTCTCTGTATTACTGCATATATATATATCTATTGTGCATGGATGTTATCTACTACAATAAATAATCTTGTATGAGAAATACTAGATAAAATATTTTTCTACTTGCACTATATGCTGTCCTAAAAAGATTTATTGTTCCTCGACTGTAGTATGTGTTTGACATACACAATATATATGGTTTACTAAAGGAAACTGAGAAATTGTTGACAAGTTCATATAATTCAACCCTTACTGTCATTTCTGTGCAATTAATCTTCAAGTGCCACAAGTTTCCAGCATGGCTGTTTCAGCTGGTGATGCACATCTCCACATGAAAACTTGCACAAATCTGGGAAGCTGTTTCAACAGGCACCTGGAATGCCTGGGATATATAGCCACCCATTCAACTGAAAAAAATGGGGCTGAAACATGGAGCCCAGTGATCAGCAATCTGAAACGCTCTGGGTTGAGAGTTTTGCAACAAGTGCAGATGGACCCAGAACAGTCCAACTCTGTGGGGGGAAGGGTGTCAGCCATTATTGAGGCAGTCTGCCATTACCAAGGCAGTCCACCATTACCGAGACAGTTCTAACAGGAAGTTCACACAGAAACTGGGCAGAGCCCACAGCAGCTCAGTAATGCCTCTGCTGACAGACTGAGGATAGTCTACCACTGCTGAGCAGGGCATCTCTGAAAAAAGGTAGCAGCATGTCAGGAACTTATAAATAAAGCCCTACCTTCCCAGGACAGAGCACATGGGGAAAAAGGTGTTTATGAGTTCCATTGCAGCAGATTTAAACATACCTTCCCAGAAGCCCTGAATGCAGCAGGGGAGTTCCCAGCTCAGCACTTGAGCTCCTGTGAGGGACAGACTGTCTCCTCAAGCAGCTCCTTGATCCCTGTATATTCAAAGAGACACCTCGTAAATGAGAGCTCAGGCTGACACCTGGTGGGTACCTTTCTGGGGAAGCTAACAGAAGAAGTATGGAGTGGATCTCCAGCAGGCCTATAGCGGAGGGGCCTGATGCTTAGAAGGAAAACTAAAAAACAGAAACAACTTCAACATCAACAAAAAGGGTGTCCACTCAGAGACCCCATCTGAAAGTCACCAACTACAAAGACCACAGGTAGATAAATCCACAAAGATGGGAAGAAACAGCACAAAAAGGATGAAAACACCAAAAACCAAAATGCCTCTCCTCCTTTAGGGATCACAATGCCACACCGAAAAGCAAACAAAGATGGATGGAGAATGAGTCTGATGAATTGATAGAAATAGGCTTCAGAAGATGGGTAATATCAAACTTCTCTGAACTAAAAGAACATGTTCTAACCCAATGCAAAGAAACTAAGAACCTTAAAAAAGGTTTGACAAAATGCTAATGAGAATAAATAGCTTAGAGAAGAATATAAATGACCTGATGGAGCTGAAAAACACAAGAGAACTTCACAAAGCATACACAAGTTTCAATAGCCGAATTGACCGAGCAGAAGAAAGGATATCAGAGATTGAAGATCAACTCAATGAAATGAAACAAGAAGGCAAGATTAGAGAAAAAAGAGTGAAAAGAATGAACAGAGCCTCCAAGAAATATGGGGTTATGTGAAAAGACCTAATCTACATTTGATAGGTGTACCTGACTGTGACGGAGAGAATGAATCCAAGCTGGAAAATACTCTTTAGTATATTACGCAGGAGAACTTCCCCAATCTATCAAGGCAGGCCAACATTCAAGTCCAGGAAATACAGAGAACACCACAAAGATATTCCTCAAGAAGAGCAACCCCAAGGCACATAATTGTCAGATTCACCAGGGTTGATATGAAGGAAAAAATGCTAAGGGCAGCCAGAGAGAAAGGTCAGGTTACCCACAAAGGGAAGCCCATCAGACTCACAGTGGATCTTGCGACAGAAACCCAATAAGCCAGGATAGAGTGAGGACCAATATTCAACAACCTTAAAGAAAAGAACTTTCAACCTAGAATCTCATATCCAGCCAAACTAAGCTCCATAGGAGAAGAAATAAAATCCTTTATGAACAAGAATTGCTGAGAGATCTCATCACCACCAGGCCTGCCTTAGAAGAGCTCATGCAAGAAGCACTAAACAAAGTAAGGAACGACCAGTACCAGCCACTCCAAAAATGTACCAAATGGTAAAGAGCATCAACACAATGAAGAAGCTGTGTCAACTAACAGGCAAAACAACCACCTACCATCAAAATGGCAGGATGAAATTCACACATAAAATATTAACCTTAAATGTAAATGGGCTAAATGCCCCAGTCAAAAGACACAGACTTGCAAATTGGATAAAAAACCAAAACCCATCAGTGTGCTGTATCCAGTAAACCCATTGCACATGCAAAAAAAAAAAAAAAAAGGAGTTGCAATCCTAGTCTCTGATAAAATAGGCTTTAAACCAACAACGATCAAAGGAGACAAAGGCATTGCATAATGGTAAAAGGATCAATGCAACAAGAAGAGCTAACAATCCCAAATATATAAGCACCCAACAGGAGCACCCAGATACATAAAGCAAGTTCTTAATGCCCTACAAAGAGACTTAGACTCCCATACAATAATAGTGGGAGACTTTAACCCTCCACTGTCAATATTAGATATGTCAACAAGACAGAAAATTAATAAGCATATCCAGAATGTGAACACAGATGTGGACCAAGAAAAACTAATAGACATCTACAGAACTCTCCACCCCAAATCTACAGAATATATATTCTTCTCAGCACCACATTGCACCTACTCTAAAATTGACCACATAATGGAAGTAAATGACTCCTCAGCAAATGCAAAAGAACAGAAATCATAACAAACAGTCTCTCAGACCACAATGCAATTAAATTAGAACTCAGGATTAAGAAACTAACTCAAAATTGCACAACTTCATGGAAAATGAACAACTGGCTCTTGAATGTTCATTTTCTGGATAAACAATGAAATGACGGCAGAAATAAAGGTGTTCTTCAAAACCAATGAGAATGAAGACACAGTGTAAGACAATCTCTGGGACACATTTAAAGCAGTGTTTGGAGGGAAATTTATAGCAATAAATGCCCACATGAGAAGCAAGGAAAGATCTAAAATTGACACCCTATCATCAAAATTCAGAGAGCTAGAGGAGCAAGATCAAAACAACTCAAAACCTAGCAGAAGACAAGAAATAACTAAGATCAGAGCAGAACTGAAGGAGATACAGACACAAAAAAAAACCTTCAAAAAAATCAATAAATCCAGGAACCAGTTTTTTTGAAAAGATCAACAAAATAGGCCTCTAGCCAAATTAATAAAAAAGAAAAGAGAGAAGAATCAAATAGATGCAATAAAAATGATAAAGGGTATATCACCATTGATTCTACAGAAATATAAACCAGCATCAGAGATTACTAAAAACAACTCTATGCACATAAAAAGTAAACTTGGAATAAATGGATAAATTCCTGAACACTTGCACCCTCCCAAGACAAACCAGGAACAAGTTGAAATCCTGAATAGACCAATAACAAGGGCTGAAGTTGAGGCAGCAATTAATAGCCTACCAAGAAAAACAAGCCCAGGTCCAGATGGCTTCACAGTCAAATTCTACCAGACATACAAAGAGGAGCTGGTACCACTCCTTCTGAAACTATTCCAAACAATCCAAAAAGAGAGAATCCTTCTCAAATCATTTTATGAGACCAACATCATCCTGATACCAAAACCTGGCAGAGACTCAACAAGAAAAGAAAACTTCAGGCCAATATCCCTGATGAACATAGATGCAAAAATCTTCAATAAAATACTGGCAAACAGATTGCAACAGCATATCAAAAAGCTTATCCACCATGATCAAGTAGGCTTCATCCCAGGGATGCAAGGCTAGTTCAACATTCACAAGTCTATAAACGTAATTCACCACATAAACAGAACCAAAGACAAAAACCACATGATTATCTCAATTGATGCAGAGAAGACCTTTGAAAAAATTCAACACCCCTTTATGCTAAAAGCTCTCAATAAACTAGGTATCGATGGAATGTGTCTCAAAATAATAAAAGTTATTTATGACAAACCCACAGCCTATAGCCTATATCATACTGAATCAGCAAAAGCTGGATGCATTCCCTTTGAAATCTGGCAGTAGACAAGGATGCCCTCTGTCACCACTCCTATTCAATATAGTATTGGAAGTTCTAGCCAGAGCAATCAGGCAAGAAAAAGCAACAAAGGGTATTCAGTTAGGAAAGGAGGAAGTCAAATTGTCTCTATTTGCAGACAACATGATTGTATATTTAGAAGACCCCATCGTCTCAGCCCAAAATCTCCTGAAACTCATAAGCAACTTCAGCAAAATCTCGGGATACAAAATAAATGTGAAAAAATCACAAGCATTCCCATTAACAAATAACAGACAAACAGAGAGCCAAATCATGAGTGAACTCCCATTCACAATTGCTACAAAGAAAATAAAACACCTAGAAATACAACTAACAAGGGATGTGAAGGATCTCCTCAAAATGAAGTACTAACCACTGCTCAAGAAAATAAGAAAGGACATAAACAGATGGAAAACATTCCATGCTCATGGTTAGGAATAATCAATATTGTGAAAATGGACATATTGCCGAAAGTAATTTATAGATTCAATGCTATCCCCATCAAGCTACCACTGACTTTCTTCACAGAATTGGAGAAAACCTTAAATTTCATATGGAACCAAAAAAGAGCCCACATAGCCAAGACAATCCTAGGCAAAAACAACAAAGCTGAAGGCATCACCCTACCTGACTTCAAACCATACTACAAGGCTACAGTAATCAAAACAACATGATACTGGTACCAAAACAGAGATATAGACTAATGGAACAGAACAGAGGCCTCAGAAGTTACACCACACATCTACAACCATCTGATCTTTGACAAACCTGACAAAAACAAGCAATGGGATAAGGATTCTCTATTTAATAAATGGTGTTGGGAAAACTGGCTCTCCATACGCAGAAAATTGAAACTGGACCCCTTCCTTACATCTTATACAAAAATTAACTCAAAATGGATTAAATATTTAAATGTAAGACCTAACACCATAAAAACCCTAGAAGAAAACCTATGCAATACCATTTCAGGACATAGGCATGGGTAAGGACTTTATGACTAAAACATCAAAAGCAATGGGAACAAAAGCCGAAATAGACAAATGAGATCTAATTAAACTAAAGAGTTTCTGCACAGCAAAAGAAACTATCATTAGAGTAAACTGGCAGCCAACAGCATGGGAAAAATTTTTGCAATCTACCCATCTGACAAAAGGCTAATATCCAGAATCTACAAAGAATTTAAATACATTTACAAGAAAAAAAAAAAAACTACCCCATCAGAATTGGGTGAAGGATATGAACAGACACTTCTCAAAAGAAGGCATTTGTGTAGTCAACAAACATATGAAAAAAAGCTCATCATCATTTGTCACCAGAGAAATGGAAATCAAAACCACATTGAGATACCATCTCACACCAGTTAGAATGGCAATTATTTAAAAATCAGGAGACAACAGATGCTGGAGAGGATGTGTAGAAATAGGAACACTTTTACACTGTTGGTAGGAGTATAAATTAGTACAACCATTATAGAAGACAATGTGGTGATTCCTCAAGGATCTAGAAATATAAATACCAATTGAACCAGCAATCCCATTACTGGGTATATACCCAAAGGATTATAAAACATTCTATTTTAAAGATACATGCACACATATGATTATTGCAGCACTGTTCACAATAGCAAAGACTTGGAACCAACTCAAGTGCCCATCAATGATAGACTGAATGAAGAATGTATGGCACATATACACCATAGAATACTATGCAGCCATTAAAAATAATGAGTTCATGTCCTTTGCAGGGACATGGATGAGTCTGGAAACAATCATTTTCAGCAAACTGACACAAGAACAGAAAACCAAACACCGCATGTTCTCACTCACAAGTGGGTATGGACCTATGAGAACACATGAACACAGGGAGGGGAACATTGCATAATTGGATCTGTTGGAGGCTGGGGACCTAGGGGAGGGATAGCATTAGGAGAAATACCTAATATAGGTGAGGGGGTGATAGATGCAGCAAACCACCATGGCACATGGATACCTATGTAACAAACCTGCACATTCTGCACATGTACCCCAAAACTTAAAGTATAATAAAAAAGTAACATATACATGATTCAGTTAACATGATGCCAGCAAGAACAGTAAAAAATAAAAATAAAAAATAAAAAAAAAGCTTCCCTTGCATCGAGGACCTCTAGTGTTCCAATTTCCCACTTCAGGGACAGCCACCATTACTGAGTTTTATTTTCCACCTATCCTTCCAGAAACATTATAAACATAGATAAACCACACATTTGCAAATCATGCACTGTTTTATATCTCCCATTGTATTAGGGTTCTCCAGAAGGACGGAACTAATAGGATATATGTATATACGAAAGGGAATTTATTACGAAGTATTTGCTCAGAATGATCACAAGGTGAAGTCCCATGATAGGCCACCTGCAAGCTGAGGCAAAAAAAAAAAAAAAAAAAAAAAGCCAGCAGTGGTTCAGTCAGACTCCAAAAGCCTCAAAAGCAGGGAAGCTGACAATGCAGCCTTCAGTGTGTGGCCAAAGGCCCAAGAGCCTCGGGGAAACTATTTGTTTAAGTCCAAGAGTTCAGAAGCTGAAAAACCTGGAGTCTAATGTGCCCACTGCTTTGCTGTAGCCTGGCTGGCAACCAATTGAATGGTGCCCACCTACATTGAGGGTGGGGCTTCTTCTCCTAGTCTATTGACCCAAATGTCCATCTCCTCTTGCAACACCCTCACAGACACATCCCAAAGCAACACTTTACCAACTATCTAAGAATCCTTCAATGCAATCAGGCTGACAACTAATATTAACCATCACACCCACCATCCCACTGACAGGTTAAAAATATGTTGGAGATTGTCCCATATTAGCACATACAGAGATGCCTCATTCTTATTAATGTTTCCATAGTATTCCTGGATGCACTAAAATATACTGAACCTGTCAACTACTGACAGATATTCAAGTTGTTTTTAGTCTTTTGCTTTCACCAAAAGTGCTTGAAACTAATTTTTAACATACAGGTGCATTATAGCTAAAGAATAAAATTCCCAGACGTAAAATTTCTGGTTTAAGGATGTTATTATTAAATTTGAACTTTTTATGGGAAGTAAACACACTTAAGGGGTGGGGGCAAAAATATAAGTGCAGGTTCAGTGAATCATTGCAAATGGTACACTTGTGTATCCAGTGCTTAGGTAAGAAAGATTTTTGTCTGCACAGAAGGCCTTTTCCTGTGTTCTTCTGTTTCCCTTTTCTACTTTAATACTACAGTATAGTTTTTCTTGCTTTTGAACTTTACACAATTGATTTACACAGTGTGTAACTTTGTGTCTGGCTTCTTTTGCTGCTCTTTGTATTTGTTAGGATTGTCCATGTTATTTCATCTAATTGTTGACAGGTCATTTTATTGGTGTACACTATTCCATTCAATGCATATAGCACAATTCATCTATCCAATCTTCTGTAGGTGAACATTTGTTTTCTAATTTGGCTATTTTGAGTAATGCTTCTATGAATACAACATCACTGGGCATTTGCCTTTATAAGTGTTTTTGTCATATCACAGATTCTATGTATGTTTAACTTTAATATATAATGCCAAACAGTTCTCCAAATTTCTGTCTAGATGATGCGGTCATTAATAACGCAAACCTCAGCCTTACATGATATACCAATGTAACAAACCTGCACAAAGTATCCCCTAAATAAAGTTGAAATTATTTTTAAAGTAAATAAAACAGTGGTATTACTATTTGCATGAATGCAGAATGGTGAAAATTCTTATTAATGCTGGCATAAATATGAATTTGAGAATTGTTATTTGCAACATTAGGTGACACAATCCAACAGATCCACTCTCACTCTTATTATTGCCTTCTTGCATCCCACTCCTATGTTTATTCTCTCTCAAACTCTGAGATAATTCCTTACATTTTTGTGCTCTCAGGTAATCCTCATTCAGGAAGAATTTCCTGACATCCATGATTGTGTACATTAAGTACATAGTAACCTGTGAAATCACTGTTCTTGTAGATTGATCATCCTGTCTGCCCCATAAAATTTCAATGTACTTGAGAGTAAAAAAATGTGTTGATATCTCAGTGTGGTTTTGATTTGCATTTCTCTGATGTGATCATTAAAAATCTGGAAATAACAGACGCTGGAGAGGATGTGGAGAAACAGGAATGCTTTTACACTGTTGGTGGAGGGGTAAATTGGTTCAACCATTGTGGAAGACAGAGTGGCGATTCCTCAAGGATCTAGAACTAGAAATACCATTTGACCCAGCAATCCCATTACTGGGTATATACACAAAGGATTATAAATTGTTCTATTATAAAGACACATGCACATGTATGCTAATTGCAGCACTGTTTACAATAGCAAAGAACTGGAACCAACCCAAATGTCCATCAGTGATAGACTTGATAAAGAAAATGTGGCACATATACACCACAGAATACTATGCAGACATAAAAAGAATGAGTTCATGTCCTTTGCAGGGACATGGATGGATCTGGAAACCATCATTCTCAGCAAAGTGACACAAGAACAGAAAACCAAACACTGCATGTTCTCACTGGTATGTGGGGGTTGAGCAGTGAGAACACATGGACACAGGGAGGGGAACATCACACACTGGGGTCTGTTGGGAGGTGGGGGACTAGGGGAGGGATAGCAGGGGGCAGGGAGATTGGGGAGGGATAACGTTAGGAGAAACACCAAATGAAGGTGACGGGGGGATGGAGGCAGAAAACCACCGTGGCATATGTATACCTATGTAACAATCCTGCAAGATCTGCACATGTACCCCAGAACTTATAGTATAATAATAAGAAAAAATGTGTTGAATTGATCTATACATTTTAGAGCCTATTTTAGATGAATAGAAGAGCAGAATGAATTATCAACCTGATCTCAAAATAACACATTTTCTGAGGAGGAACCATATCAAATTTAGTGCTGAAATTAGGAAATGCTGTCATTATGAAACATTCATTGCCAATGATTCTGCTGCAGCAGGAACTACACAAAGGTAGTGTCCAAAAATTTTGTATCATGAGATCAACTTTACAAATAAGAATTATTGTAAATTATATAGGTATTATTTGAAAACTTTTATTTTTAAAAAGGCAGTTTACTCACATCTGTTTATTTCAGGGCAAATAGCATATAATCACCAGTATTACTAATATGTATCACAGAGAGAAGAATTCAGTTATTCTATTGCTACTGAATTCAAAACTTGATTAATAGCCAAGTAATAAGGCATTTTCTTTATTACCACATAAAATGTTCTAAGTCTTCTTAGAACTGTTCTAAGTCTTACTTTTCTACATGTTAACTAAAGTTTTATATCAGCATTCCTCTACCTAATGTTTCACTCTAATATTAGAAATTGTCTTGGTAATGATGACAAAGTATCAGATAAAGGTTGAGTGTTATCAATTTTCTCTGTGCTACTTTTTTTAGGAAATTAAATGTATTAAATTAAAAATTCATGCTTATGGTCAGTCTCTGAAATAATTAAGTTTGTAGAGAAAAATAATAAATATTATTTTCTTAGAATGCAGACTCCCTAAATCCATTTCAAAAATATCATTTGAAAATATATTGACATGTTTCAGTCTTTTCAAATAATGAATGTATGTCAATCCTTAATTTTGCTTCTCTAAAATATGTTCACTTACATCCATGAATTATAACACATTCTCCTCTATATTATCTGCATGCTTATTAAGACAATTGCTTTGCTCCATTTGAATTTCTCACTCAGTAAGATAAATGAAACCAGCAAGGAAGAACTTTAAGAATATAAAACCATTTACTACATCCTGAGATAATATTTCAGCTCCTATACTCTATTTTTCCCTCCTGCTTGCTGGTATTGGTTCAATCACATTTAATTACTTCTCTCTATTCTAACTCACAGTACCAGGTATGGTGCTGGCACATGTGTGGTTTTCGTGCTTTTCTTCTTGGACAATATCAGATACTACAACCCTCTCCCATGCCTTTAATGATTTGGCCCCCTCCTCTACCCAATCATTCACTTCAAGCTGAAGTTCAGCTTATTTGTGGATTCCCTTTTTTCCACTTGTCTTAGATATAGCCCACATTAATTCATCAGATAAATCTTTCCGATAGCTTATCAGAAAGAAAGATTTGTGTTTTTTACATGAGCTTGCTGTAATAACCATACATAATTTAATTGTAAATTAAATAACTTCTCAGGAAAAAAAAACCTAATACTTATAAGGAAAAATAATAGAACACATTTCAAAAATGACCAGGCTCTTAAAAAAACCAGTGTCAAAAAATGATCTGTTTTTAACTCTAGAGATCAAACAAGCTTTAAAACAGCAATTTATCTGGTTCTCTGTAGTTATAAGGAGGCTTGCTGGGTAAACAGATTTGAAACCACACCTTTTCTCAATTATTTCTTAGTCTTTGTTTCCTTTCTGGTAAGGAAAAACTATCCTGGTAAGGGAAAACTTCTAGTAAAGGAAAACTACCAATCTGCTAGTAAGACATTTCTTCATTATTAAAACTAGTGAATGGAGGTAAGATAGATTTACAAAAAATCTATGTTTTTCCTGGATCATAAGGAAAAACAATTTCCTGAGTAGAGGCTATAAACATAAAATGAAAAATGTTAACAGGTCCTGGCACACTCCTGGTTTAACAATGTGCTTCTCAGTACAAAAGAATTTGTTAAACTGAATATTCCTAGTTAACGTTGGTCAGGATATGTAGTAATGTCAAGTAGACACTTGCTTGCATATAGAAATACACTGAGTAAGCCGCAAGTCTCAATATTTTGGGAGTTTCTTCCAAGAAGTATTTGCAATTCAAATTACTCCAAATAGAAGAAAATGTCATCGAATACTAGGAAAATGTCATCAAATACTAGTTTAGTACGAGACTAAAGTTATAAAGCTTTTTGTAATGATAGTTTTTGAAATGTTACTAGAAGACTACAAAAAAGTTAAATTCAAAAGTGTTAATAAAGAAAAATGTGTTTATTTGTGTCATACTAATTCAATCTTGGTCTTAACAGTGAGTGTAAGTGCAGAGGTCCCTTGGTGATAGCTAATTAGATACCGGTGGCCTTTGATGTTTAGTTGAATCTCATTTCTACTGCATATAAGTCATTTGTATTTAAAATAAACAAACAATTCTTTGGGATGTAAAGGACACCCCAAAAAAATTGTCTTGAAGAAAGAAGAAAACTTTATTAATCAGAGGAAGCAATTGAATAATTAGAATAAAATACACTTGACCAGAGAGCTTGGGCTATTTTACTTCATAATTATTACTTCAGTGTATGTTGAAGGATAATTTTATAAGTTTAAGTAGTTGGAATAAACAGTCAAAGTCCTCATCTTCAGTCTTCCATATGACTTTTCTACTGGTTAAATTATGTATTACAAAAATAGCAAGCAACCTTATTTGTGGGTGTTCTTTGACCAGCCACATTGCTAGACACTGGGGTCATAGCAGAAATCTGAACCGTTATTATCTTTGCTCTTAGCAAACTTATAAATCTAAAGGGTAAACATATTTGGTAGTATAACATTTCTTCCCTCAGAAATTTAATATTTGGTCTGCTTTGATTCAATTAAGATATATTATAGGCAAATGTTGAGCATTCACTATGTGCTCTATTCTGGCACAGGCAAAAAAACACTTTAATCAATTTGTAATTTCCCACTTCCTAAAATGGTGTAAGGCAGCAAGATATTTTTTGTTCAATTCATTAATTATAATAAAGATATTGATTATTGAGTTTTCCCCACAAATATCCTCAAGTAATAAGTGAACCCCACTATTAAAACTGGTAGCTCTAAAGGTAAAAATGTTTCTGTAGCACCAATTTTAATAAGTAGTTTTTCATATTATTCATAATTTTTATAAAGCTGTATGTATGGTCATATTTTCAGTGAAACATTATCAATATATTAGGCCTGATTATTGAAAACAGTTATAATTACTGTATCCTTTTATCTTACAGGTATTTTTGTACATCTGCTATAAACATTTTTAGTTAAAACATCAAGGAAACTTCCAGTAAAGAAGTTAGTAATCAAAGCAATACAAAAAAAAATCTTTATAAGCACTGAGAAATCAAAAATAACTCCAAAGAAGCACAGTGTCTCTATTTAAGCATAGACTGTCTTACTATTAAAATTTCTGTACAGAACACCATTCTAAAGAATAGTTTATTATTTTCAATTACTTCCTTGTCTTTGTCCTAAGTTCTAGTGGTTGACAGCACTACTGTACAATGAGTACAGTTAATGAGAATTTTTGTAAATTTCAAAATAGCTAGAAGATTTGTAATATAACAAAAACAAATAATACATGTTTGAGGTGATGGATATGTTACTCTGATTTTATCATTACATATTGTATACTTATATAAATATTACAAGTATTTCATATATATATAACAGTTATGTACCAATAAAAAACATTCTTTCACATTAACTCAAAATGTTCTTCAAGCCTGTCTTCTACATTCATTTTTAACTTTTAGACTGGAGCACTAAAACTACTTCATAGCAACAGTGCTTAAATTACTGGTCATTAGAATCCCCTGGAATTCTTAGAATACAAATGCGACTCATAAGTACAAAGGCATCCTGATAGATTTTGACTATCAGTCTCCAGGGTTTCCTAGGAAGATGTATCAGAAGATCCTCAGATAATTCTGTCAGCCATAGAGCTAAAGGACCACACATACTGCTGCCCTGTTATTTTCATATTAGGCATAATTCATTGATATTTACTATGTGTAAATTGGCATAATTTGACGTGGTTTAAAACCTAAACATTTTCACTAGTAACAACCTTAACTTCATGTTAGTGTCATTAGTAATAATTTACATCATTCTACATTAAGTAAATATAACTAGGAAGAATGTAACATCTATCTTGGATATCTTCAGCATGTTAACTCTATTAGTCCATTCTCACATTGCTCTAAGAAATACCCAAGACTGGGTAATTTATAAAGGAAAAAGGTTTAATTGACTCACAGTTCCACATGGATGAGAGGCTTCAGGAAACCTACAATCGTGGCAGAAGGCAAAGGAGAAGCAAGGCACCCTTTTCACAAGGCAGCAGAAAGGAGAATGAGCATAGAAGGAACTACCAAACACTTAAAAAAACCAACAGATCTCGTGAGAACTCAATCACTATCATGAGAGCAGCATGGGGAAAATCTCCCCCATGATTCAGTTACCTCCACCTGGTCTCTCCCTGGAAACGTGGCGATTATGGGAATTACAATTCAAGATGAGATTTTGGGTGGGGACACAGCCAAACCATATCATTAATATATTTTCACTTACACTTAAAATACAGTTTTCTACAAGAATATTTTCTAATTTTTGTTTTTATTTCTCTCTGTAATTAAAGCGTTTTCATATACATAAGTGAAAACATCTGCTCATTTATTCTCAAGTTTCTGCATTAGGATTCTCACATGTGTTTATCTAAAGCTATAGCTATTCTAAAACAATATACGACAGCTATGTAAATTTTAAAATTAGTTTATAAATGACTAATTTTATTTAGGAGAGAGGCTAGGCTGTTATAACTGACAAGCACAGAAAAAAATAAAGAGATAATTTTACTTTCACTTAACAGTTTGGTCCTAAGAAGTCCAGGCTGGTTTGCCGACTCCCTGAGATCAAACACTCAGGCTATTTTTCCCTTGTTCCCATTTGAACCTTCCCCCATGTGCACATTTCAAGAAAGCTCATCCTTACATCTATATTCCAGAGAGAAAGGAAGGTGCATATCTTCTCTTGAAGGGCATGACCTGGAAGTTATACATAACACTTTTGTTTCCATCTCATTCGCCAGAATACTGTTACATTGACACACCTGGCAGCAAGAGAAATGGAAAAGTCTAGCCTTTAATTGGGCAGTCACATACTAGGTTAGAAACTTCATTAAGGGAAAAGACTAGAATGGACATCAGTGGGCAGGTAGTAGTCTTTATTCTGCCATCCATCAAGAACAAAATATGTTAACTAAGTAGGTAGAAAATTAACCCTTTATAGGATCATAACAAAATAGAAAATAACATCAGTATGATGTTACTATGGTAACTGAACATGTTTTCCTGTATTCAAATTTAAAAGTACTGCTCTATTACTATGTACATGCTTGTTGCTAGGTGCTAAAATGCTCTCAAATATGTATGTTATAGTTATGACACTCGGAGTTTGTAATAACGGCTAAGGTGTGTTGGGAGACAGAAAACAAACACAAATGTTGACATAAGCCAGTCTAGGGCTGAATAAGTGCTGTTAAAAAATGTGCACCGAGGCTAGGGGGGTTCGGAGAAAAATAAAAGTTCAAATTTAGTTATAGGATTCAATAAAGGGTAACATAGCGCTTGAAGAGTGAGCTGTAGATATTAAGGCAGTGATGATGGAACAAGCAAAAGGCATACACCTACACACAAAGATGGGAAGAAATAAGATCATTTGGTGAATAAGAAAATCCATGTGCCTCATGAAAGTAGTGGTAAGAAACGAAGTCAAATTGCTTGCATTAAACATATTGTGGCCACCTTAAATACAAGAGCTTTGTAATCAATTCTTAAGTCAGGTGTTAGTGAAAGGTTCATAAAATAAAAGGTAGATTGTAAACTGAAGGAAATAATGTATACAGTGGTCCATTTCCAAGACAAAGTGCTTTGAATTGGCTTAGGTCAGCCAACTACAGAAGAAACAGGAGGTACTAGGCCCCTGCTTGTATAGCCGATGCCTGCTTGTCAACCTCCCTCTCCGCCTCACCACTCCTTAGTTGCCCTCACGGGAACCAAAGAAGTTTAGTATAAGATAAGCGCTTACTAGCCAGCAAAAGAGCTCATTTTATCTGTCCTTATCAGCCTGCCCAGCTACTTAGGTTATAAGTCAAATACTTGAAAAGCCCCTAAGCTAGCCAGAATTGCAGTGCATCGTGAGCTGCAACAAAATGCAGCAAGACAAGCCTTAAAAAACCACCTAAATCCCCGACCTAACAATCAATAGGCAATGTCTGGGGAAGATTGAGACCCTATAGTACTCAGCCTAAGAGGAACCGGGGGAGGGACCTGAACCCTAGGGGATAAATTGCTTGTTAAAACTGTGCTGGGTGTGCTTGCATATCAAACACCTGATCTTGCAAGACCATCATTAAAAGTCTCCCTTTTGCTGTTTTCCCAGTCTCTGAATTCATTCTTTGGGTTTGGATGTGTAAGTTTGTTTCTCACCTAAACCACTGAATAAAGGAAACATATCTTATTCGTCTCTGTGTTTCCAACTTCTAAAACAAAGCCTCATGTACAGTACCTGTGAGATAAAACATTTGTGAATTAATGAATTGATGATAAGACATGTACCTCCAGGAAATTAATCTACAGGTGATGTGTTAGAAGAACTGAAAAACAGATGATCACACTACTTGCAAATTTGTGATTAGTATCATCATAGCATCATACTATTAACGTTTACTGAGAACTTTTCCCAGAAGGTGTCAAGCACCTTGCAAATGTATCTCAGTTAATACTCACATTAACCTTATGAGATGAAATACAATTTTTAACCCATTTCATAGAAAAGGAAACAAATCCAGTGTTAGTAATTTATCTAAAGTCATATAGCTTGCAAGTGGTATAGCCTTACTCCAAGCTCAGATCATTGGCTTACATTTTCCCCAGGCACTTAATCACTGTGCTCCATACCTCTGAAATTTATGTCTTCTCACATATAAAGAGTTCAAGTAAAGTCAATCTTCTCACTAAAGTAAGAGATTACATTATAAGCCAGGGGTGAGTATATGAATGAAGACTTAAATCTGTGGAGAAAGAAGTTTAAAAAAAAACGTCTTTATCTGATTCTATGAGGATTTTATAAGAACAAATTAAAATCCTGTTGTACATGTGGCCTAAATGACATAAAGCAGTATAGAATCATTTAAAATTCAACACCGATATTTTCTAAAGCAGAAACTGAATTACCCTTTGAACACCAGAACAACTGATGTCAGAAAAGAGTATATAAACATTTTGTAAACATAATATTATTTCAAATAAACTCCTTCTGTGTAGGCAAATATCAAAGCACTATTAATTTTCACATTTGTCTTTTCAAACAACCTGCACTCCCATACATTCTATATGTGCACACAAAAGCTTCTGTGTATCCACAAGAGAATGTGACCCTTTTGAGCTATAACACATGGAGTTTATTTCACTGTAAGCATGCCTTATGCAATTAACTGAAGATGTTACACCATTATTTCTTTCTTATTTACGTGAGGATGTTGACACGTATGATAATAAGAAAAGTAGTTCTCACTGCAGGAATGCAATCAGTAAAAACCAGACTGTAAAAAGCTATGGTATAAATAATGCAGTTATTTCAACAAATTAATTGCAGGGAAAGTTAATCACAGAAGGAAGAATGTATAGATTTAAAATGACATAGGAAAGCTGTCATCCAAATAGAGTGGGTGGACTTGGTTTCCAAATTTATGACAAAAACCTCAGCATCACAGACCACACCCACACCCACTACACACTCTACATGTGGGAAAAAATAATGTACAATTGTATATATATGATATTTTAAAATTCCTGTTTTAGATATAATACAGTATTTGGTTTTACTTATTAAAAATCTCTTATCTTTTAAACATACATTGAATATATTTAATAATGAAATAATATGTTGTATTGGGTTTGAGTCAAAAATTATAAAAGCAGTAAAGTGGGTATATAATATAAATAAAATCGGCCATGTATGAATGATTTATGTAGCTAGATTATGGTACAAGAAAATTCATTGCAATATTTTCTTTATTTTTTGGTTAGTCAAAATTTCCCAGAATAAAACATTTAAGTACACATACACACACACACACACACACACACACACACACACACACACACACGCAATATAGCTATGTGAAAACTGAAACTCCCTTATAAAATTCAAGTTTGCTGTTAGAGTTTCTAGAGAGAGATAGAATAAGAATATCTCTACATGGTGTTACTGTCAGTAGAGACATTACTTTTGAGAAAAGGGATAAGATCATGATGGGGACAGCATAAGAGTTCTTCTAGGAAATATAGATATTTGATTTGTGATAATTCATTAAAGCAAATATAATACATACCTCAGGAATTTTTCTGAATGTGTTTTACCTCAAGTGGAAAATGATTTTAAAAGCATAGGTTTCATAAATTTAATTCAGTTTCTAAAATAATGCATATTAGGTATCCTGACAGCAATGAATCTATAAAAATATACATGATACTTTTTACATTATTCTTATAAATACTTTATAGGTAGTAAAGTATGATTTGATGAGAAGTTATTATTATTTTCTCCATTTCACAGTGGGAAATTGAGGCATATCAAGATGTGCTAACTTTCCTGAAGCCACAAAACAACTGATGGAGAGAATAAACACCTCAGGCATATTATGTTTTGTAAATTCGTTTCTTAAAAACCATCTGAAATGGCATATTTAATATTGGAAATTAGAAACTAAACTATTATATAAAGCACTTTTCCACAAGCTAAATAATATACTGCACCATAAATTTTTTTCTACAAGTGAATTATGCAATAGCTATTTGCAGCTCCACTATGTCCTACAATTTATAAACTGCTTTTAATAACTTTTTTCGAAAAGTTTTCTTCTTTCTGAAAATCTTTAAATCATCTTTCTTTGCTTTCAGCAAGATTAAATTTAAGTCTCTCAATCAACTATGTGACAAACTGGAATCAACTGGTAAAAATACATGGGACAATTAAACAATCCTTTTTCTGAAGGCATAGGATACATTTTATGTATATAGGAATATAAACTGGGAACTAAAATGAACACATAACAGGTTAAATCAAAATTCTCCCTATACTTCTGGAGATAAAATATTTATATATTTCAAATATATATAAATAAACAGAAATTATGACAAAAATAAGACAACACATCTCATAAGGTAACTATGAGAACTAAATTGAGTAATCCATTCAATGTATTTGACGCAGTGCTCAACATAAAAAGCTGTAAAAAAAAAGTTAGTTATACAAAGAATGTTTTTTAAGAAATGATTCTTGTATTTGGAGAAAGACAAATAGAAGATAATTTTATAATAAAGGGGTGCTATTTATTTTTGTAGGATTTCATGAGTCCTCCAGTGTCAGATTTCAGAGAGTTTCTGTAGTCCAAGCCATGGTTGAGTTTAGTCCTAAATGATTACATTTACATATGGGACTAATAAGCCTGAACATCATTAAGTAGAAAGAAACCAGGAAAACTAAAGAAGGTTGATTGTGAGAAGTCTGGGTGTAGACTGACCGAAATAGATAACCAAAATTTGGGTTCATATATTTAATTCTGTCATTCGTTCAAATACAAATTTTCATCCTCCTAGAAATACTTATCTAGACATTGTGTTCATCTTAGCCTTAAAAAAAATCATGCCAGAGGATAAGGAGCACAATATGTGGAAAAAAAAGAAAGACATTAAGGAGATTTATGAATTTGTCATTGGATCAATTTTGTTGCTGTAATACAGAAATGATACTCAACCACATATTTCCTTCAAGAGGTCAAAGATTCAGCCAGCCTTTTTTAATAGAAACTTCTACTTTAGCACAATAATGTAGCTTGTGAAATAGCTAACTAGTTAAGATAGGTCTTCAAATTTTATCATATTTCTGTTATAGTTAGTAAGGCAGCAGGGAATGAAAGGTTTCACATCTATAGCAGCCAGTAGTCATCATTCTGGGGAGATGGTGAGGGCAAAAGAGGGCCTTTAAGTAGGAACCTTCTGATGGTATAGGGCTTCCAGTTGATGTCTACTGAAAATAAGTCATGTACTGTGGGGTAAACTATTTCTTGAAATTACCAATAACAGCCTAAAACACTAGAATTAATCATAGAAAATCTGTCCAGATTCAAGAACAAAATATGAGTAGATTTCCAAAGTAAAGAGAAATGGAGTATTATTTAACCACTAAAAAAATCCAATGCTGTAAGACATCAGCAGGTTTTGTAGATAAGCATTTGGCCACAATGATGCTAAAATTGTAACTATTTGAAGAAAACTGGAAGCATCATGCCACCCAACTTCAAACTATACTACAAGGCTACAGTAACCAAAATAGCATGGTACTAGTACAATAACACACATATAGACCAATGGAACAGAACAGAGAACTCAGAGATGAGACACACAACTACAGCCATCTGATCTTTGACAAAAGTGACACAAACAAGCAATAGAAAAAGAATTCCTTTTTTAATAAATGGTGCTAGGGAGAACTGACTAGCCATATGCAGATAAGAGAAATTGGACCCCTTCCTTACATCCTATACAAAAATTAACTCACAATGGATTAAAGACTTAAATGTAAAACCCAAAACTATAAAAACCCTAAGAGGAAATCGAGGCAATACAGTGCAAGACATAAGCATGGGTAAATATTTCATGACAAAAATGCCAAAAGCAATTGCAACAAAAGCAAAAATTGAGAAATGGGATCTAAATAAAGAACTTCTTCACAGCAAGAGAAATTATCATCAGAGTGAACAGATAACTTACAGAATGAGAAAGAAATTTTGCAATTTGTTTATTGACAAAGATCTAACATCCAGAGTCTACAAGGAACTTAAATTTACAAGGAAAAAAACAAACAATCCCATTAAAATGTGGGCAAAAGACATGAACAGACACTTCTCAAAAAAAGTAATTAATGTGGACAATAAACATAAAAAAACTCAATATCAGTGATCATTAGAGAAATGCAAATCAAAACCACAATGAAATACCATCTTATGCCCATCAGAATGGCAATTATTAAGAAGCCAAAAACCAACAAATGCTAGAGAGGTTGCAGAGAAAAAGGAATGCGTTTACGCTATTGGTGGGAGGATAAATTAGTGCAATCATTGTGTAAGGCAATGTGGTGATTCCTCAAACATCTAGAAGCAGAAATACTATTTAATCCAGCAATCCCATAACTGGGTACATGCCCAGAGGAATATAATTCATTCTATTACAAAGATACATGCATGTGTATGTTCACTGCAGCACTATTCACAATAGCAAAGACATGGAAACAACCCAAATGCCCATCAATTAAAGACTGGATAAAGAAGTGATATATATGTACATCATGGAATACTATGCAGCCATAAAGGGAAACAAGATCATGTTCTTGCCAGGAACATAGATGGAGCTAGAAGCTGTTATTCTTAGCAAACTAATGCAGAAAGAGAAAGCCAAATATTTCATGTTCTCTCTTGTAAGTGGGAGCTGAATGATGAGAACACATGGATACATGGGGTACAACACACACTGGGGTCTGTTAGTGGTAGGAATGGAGGGAGGGAGAGTATCAGGAAGAATAGCTAATGAATCCTGTGCTTAATACCAAGGTGATGGTTTGATCTGTGGAGCAAACCACCACGCACATATTTACCTATGTAACAAATCTGTACATCTTGCACAGGTACTCTGGAACTTAAAATAAACAAAACAAAATAAATAAAAATCGTAATTCACGGCTGGGTGCATGGCTCGTGCCTGTAATCCCAGCACTTTGGGAAGCTAAGGAGGGCAGGTCATGAGGTCAAGAGCTTCAGACCATCCTGGCCAACATGATGAAACCCTGTCTCGATTTAAAAACACAAAAATTAGCTGGGCATGGTGGCACACAACTGTAATCCCAGCCTCTCTGGAGGATGAGGCAGGTGAATCACTTGAACCCAGGTAGCGGAGGTTGCAGCGAGCTGAGATTGCGCCACTGCACTCCAGCCTGGTGACAAAGCAAGAATCTGTTTCAAAAAACAAATCATAATTCATTTACGGATTTAAGGTGGTACCTATGAGCAGGACAATTTTAAAAAATAACAATATGATTAACACTATTCATAATTATCTTTTGCTTATTTTGTGCCAGATATTATGAGCTCTTCATACATGTTTACTCATTTATACCTCACAATTATCTTATATTGGTAACTAATATTATCATATTCATTTTTCAGATGAGGAGGCAGATTCAAATAAGTTAAATGACATGTTCAAGGTCACACATCTGCTAAGTGGCAGAGATACGGTACTAATATAGCCAGCCAGAGCTGAAATTTGTGTAGTTAGCCAATATTCTATCTTATACACTGTTTTCAGAGTTGACAAGATCTTTTGGTTTTTACAAGCTTTCTAAAGGTTTAAGCAGTATATTTGAGACCTGAGTGGGGGAAGAAATTGGTTTTTAAATTAGAAAAATATCTGAAAAAGGGTGATAATAAGTAATATTTTTTGGCCTACAAAATGTAACAGTGCCTAGAGCTTACAAAGAATATAAAAATGTTCTGCTTTTCATGTAGTTGAATGTGAATTTGGGAAGGTACAATTGTAATAATTCTCTCTAGCATCATTGAAATGAAGTCTCTTTGAGCATCACAGTTTTCTAAAATTAAGTTCTTCCTTATTACCACCTCAGTTCCATGCTACCTAATCGTTTCAGAGTGCCGTCCTGATCTTGGCTCCTATTGATAATACTGATTTTGGTAGTAGGTTCACCTTCACTTCCCTAAGCACTTGTACATTTTCATTTTTATATTTAATAATTAGCTTGCCATTGCCTTCTCCACCCTACTCTTAACTTCTGGCTTTGCACTGAGGTTTAGTCATGGAAAATTGGTAATTAAATCTCTCCATCATTTTTCAAGTATGCCCTTTTCTTCCAGGAAAAAAAAAATGTTATTTACCTGTCAAATAAGCTTGTTGGACTATGTTAATTCAAAACCAACAGTTAAACAATCTTAAGTATATTTTGCTCACCCCTCATATTCCATAAGAAATGTCATGCCTTCCAAGTTTTAATTAAATTTCATGATTTCCTACTCCCCACAGTATCTTTAGTGTACAATGATTGAAAGAAATTTGTGGGGAGGTGCCTTGGTGTGTAAACTTCAGTTAATATATATATATACATACATAATGTAAATCATTACTTTTCTATTGGCACATTGCACGTTACTCCAGAAATTAGTAGTATAAAACAGCAATGTTATTATCTTACAGTTCCTGTGGACCAAGAATCTAGGTGTGGCTTAGGTGGCTCCTCCAGGCCTGAGATTTTCACAAGGCTGCCCTAATCTCAGAGCTTTACTGGAAGGTTCTACTTCCTAACTCACGAATACAGTGGTTAGTAAGATTCTGTTCCTGCTGACTTGTAACTAAGATCTCAATTCTTTACAAGTTGTTGGTCAGAGGCCTCACATATTTCCTTCCACGTGATCCTTTCCCACAACATCTCACAATATGATAGTTGGCTTCATGAAAACAAGGGTAAGAGTGTCAGCAAGAGAAAGGGGGATGGAAGTCAAAGTCTTCGGTAATAGAATCATGAAAGTGACCTCCCATTACTTTAGCCATGTTCTATTTCTTAAAAGCAAGTTATTAGTTTCTTCCCACATGCAAGGCAAGGGGATTATGCAAGAGCATGGATGTGATGAAGTGGGGATTATTGGGAGCTTCTTCAGAGCTGCCTGCCAAACTAATTTAATATGTAGCTGAATTGAACATTTTTAACCCCTAACTGCTACTTATTGGGAAAATTCTTTTAATGATCAATCCAATTTATATATTTATTTTCTGGTCATTTTATCAGTTTGCTTACAGGCTGATATCAAAATGATTAGACCCTTGTATGGCCTGGCTCTTCCCTTGCTCATTTTTCTCTGACATTTTTCAAGAGGGAGGACCAGGGTGCTGTTTAATTGAGACGTGCACATGACCTATGTAAACTCATGGCAGTTAAAAAATATCTAAGTTATCAGGTGTAGCCATTTTTTATCTTCATTTGAAGTGATGTCTCTTGTCCATTAGGGTGTTGCTGCTCTTTCAGCTGAATATTGTAGCTGATGTAACTCGTAAGCTTGTCTCTTTTGACTTAGAGAACTAGTAGCATCTCTTTGCTTAATCTGTCTGAGGTCAACTGGACAGAGACCAATCAAATATGGTATATCTCCCATTAAACCCTGGCTCAACCAGCTTATTATGCAAGGCTTTTATACTACCACCTTACCCTGTGTATGGAGAATGCTGCTAAAAAAAAGAAAATCACCCATGGTGCAGTGTCAAGGTTTTGTGGAACTAATATGGCTCAAGAAGACTCAATGTAGCCATCTCTTTTGAGCTGTCCAACTCATATTGTCCTGCCAAATATGCTCTGATGTAGCTGTGTGCCCCCAAAAAAGACTTCCTTGATAAGAAATAAAGAAAAAAATTCATAAGCAATAATGTGAAAATTAATGAGAATATAAAGATTATCCAGGAGATACACTGGAGACACAAAACTAAATAGAGAAAACAAATTTGATTTGCAGTACCCCAAGGAGCCAGTGCAGAACTTTACATAAGACAATTACACAGATAAGAGATCATTTGTGGCATATTAGATGGAACTAGGAGATAAAGTGATCTAAGAAAAGCTAGTGATGAACAAGATTGGACATACCACGCCACAGGAAAGAGAAAAATATACATATATATGTAACTCTATGTATGTATATATCTGTATATATGTATACACATGTGTATATATGTGTATATATATGTGTACATGTGTATATATGTATACATGTATATATATTTACATCAACTCGGTTTCTTCACTAAGTTTGATTTCTGTAATAGTGTTATTTATTTTTGAAGGAGAGTCACCATGAAAATTTTAGACTTCAATTAAAGAAAATTAAAATTAAAAGGTTATATTTCTCAGAAAAGTCAGTGACTTGTTCAGAAGTACTGAGATGGAAAAAGAAAAAGTTACTAATCACACACTCTCCAGGCATTTAGTGTTTTGGCCTCTCTAATTTTTGCTTTTATCAGCCCAAGTTCTTGCCATGGAAATCATAGTGTATTAACTAATGTAATTACTGATAGAACACATGGAGCCAACAGGATAATTTCAACAAAAATGTTTGAATACTACCCAAGTATTAGTGCACACAAAAAGAAACATTACATGATAACCACTATTTTATACTTTGTTAATTATGTTAAGATTTGCTATATTTTTAGGGTAAAATGATTTCAAAGGTAGTTATTATTTCAGAAACATAAGTTTAATGATGACTAATAAGCAACACATTAAGGAGTGTGGATGAAGTTCCCTTTTTAACTATGTTATCTTTGTACACAGAATATGAATGAATCAATCAACTTCTATGGGCAAATGTCCTTCCAAAGTAATTGAGTCCTAAATGCCAAACCAAAATAGTTTGCCATAGATTCAATGAAAATGTTCTGTTCTAAAGAATGTTCTGACTGATAATAACTTTAATAAAATTTTAAAATGTCAAGTTGAATTTTAATTCCAAGTCTGTATCTTCTAGAATGTAACGTGTTACAAATTCAATATCATGAGACCATCCTTCCTCAGCTTTTTGGATCTTAGCAACAAGAAATTCAGAGAGCAAACAAAATCAAGATTTTATTTTGCTTATTTGTTTCAGCAGTTTAAACAATTTTTCTGAATTACAAACCCATAGAAAGCTATTTTAAAATAAAAGTAATAAGAATATTGAGATTCATAAAGTCTAAATCAGGCAGATTCTTATGATATCAGATAATTCCACTAAATTGTTAGCTTTCAAGCTAGACCAACCATCGGATAAAAATAAAATTTAAACAGTGCTAAAACAGCAATATATTGGTAAAAGTTCAACTGTTCTACAAAATATATGATTTTCAGTAAATGTTTATCTTGCTTGATAAAAAAGTAGTTTAGTTAATATAAATGAATTCATAAATGGATGTTTAAATACCTTAGCCTTGTAAAACAATAATTCACAAGTACAAGGGGCTGTAGTTTTATAAATTGATCTCGATAAGAAAAATAATTGATCTTGATAAGAATTTTAAAATTTTAAACAATCGTTTTGATATCTATGTAAATATAATTTAGCATCACTAAAAATTTGGACTTGCGTATTTATAACCTATAAAAGACGAGGCTAAAATCTGAAATTATGTTTTAGAAAGGTTTTCTATTACATGTAAAATTTAATACGTTACGCGATATATTGAAAGATTCCATTATTTGCCAATGCCTCTGTTATATATTTTGTGATCCCAGAGTCATTAGGAGCATAACAAAATATCTTGACTTTCCAGGCTCCCTCCCTGCCATTTCCAAAGAAAACAGGAAGTTTTTCTCCAGGATTTAGCCATTTCTCTTGAATAAATGCTCCTTGAATTTTTGCAGGCCTTCTTAGTTGTTCCACAATTCTGAAAAAAAGTTGATTTCGACAAGTTTTGCCACTATTATCAATTGCTTTTATTGAGGAACACATTTTTAAAAGTCCTTACTCCAATGTTCTAGAGGTGCTTTTATATTTGGTGATATTTTAACATTATTTTTATCTCAATGTCTGACTTTTTATTATTTGCATAGAAGAGTATAATTGAGTTTTGTATAGTCATTTTGTATACTATTTCCTTGCAAAACTTGCTTATTAATTCTAGCATCATGTTTTGTGTTTATTTTTCACTAAATTTTCTGCATAGGCAATCATGACTTTTTGCTTTCCAAAAAGCCTTTTATTTCTTTTTCTTGCCCTAGTGTACAGGCCAGGTCTCTAGTAAAACGTTGAATAGAAATGGTGAGAGTATACATACTTGCTTTGATTCTAATATCAAGAAAGGAGCACTGAGACTTTCACCAATAAGTACTGGATATTAGTTGTAAATATCCTTTATCAAATTGAGGAAGTGGGTGAATTTATTATTTTTTATAAGCTGGATGCAGGATGTTGCCAAGTGTCTTTTATGTATTAAGTGGATCATGTTAATATTGTTTCTCTAGCTATTTTAGCATACTGTATTTTTCTATCATTTTACTTTTAACTTGTGTCTTTTTATTGAAAATGATATTGCAGACAGCATATAGTGGGGTCTTTTTTTTTTAACAGATCTGACAGTTCGTATTTTAGTCTATATTTAACATAATTATTGAAATTGTCTAGTTTGTTTGTCATGTCACTGTTTTATTTTTAACTAATCTTTACACTATTTCATTTGTATTCTTACCCTCTTTTAAAACCAAGTGGGCAGTTTAATAATTTATTTTTAACTTTTATGTTGGTTGATATAGGGATTATATATACATGTTTAAGAACACATCACTGTATGTCATATAAGAACCTTAATGTACTATATTTAAATGTGTCTTTCTCAGTCTTTATGCTGTTATTAAAATTCATTTTGCTTCTTCATATGTTTCTTTGTGGACAATAACAGACAATTGTGAAAATCTTTTACTTTCAAGACGAATACTGGAAAAAGAGACATCACCTCCACAGCATAATTATATTTAACTTTAAAAGAAGTTATACAATTGTTAAATATACTTTGAGCTTGGCCAATCTTTAATATACTTTTTTATTTGTTATTTTTGCGATGAAAAGACAAGTATCTGTATTTCTCGTAATATTAAGAACTGCTTTTTTGACTTTGCTGGCTCTCCTTCCAGAAGAGTTTTGTCTCTCTATAGGAGGCTCCCGATTAAATATCAATTTCTGCAGCATCCCCTTTTCCTTGAAGCACAGGAATAGCAGCTTTCAAACTCTATACCATGTACTGTTTGTGATTATTCTGATGAAGGCTTCCTTTTCCAAATGACAAAATGCTACCTCTGAATTGTAGAAAGAATAACCCATACAAATACAGAAGAAATGAATATTAAATGCTTAGCTTTGGGAGGTGCCATCTTTTCTTGCAGAATATTCATAGCATTGAAGTTAGAGGCTAGAAGCATGAAAAGCATTGTGGGTTTTAGTTGATCCAACTGAGTTCAGCTGATCCTTGCAAGATGTTGGTCTGAGCTAACTTCCTCCACTTCATATTCATCTTCTTCCAACTGCCTACCCTGCCCACTTATCTACTACAGTGGCATAAGGACAAATTCTTATAACAAATGTATTTTCATATGTAATATATTTGTATATCAAAGGTATACCTATTTATACTGATGTATTTCTATATAGCACATTTGCACATATATCTATATTTATGTATGTTTTAGGGAAATTGCATTTGAAATGCTTAATAGAAATGTAAATGTAGATCTCAAGTCAGCATTTGAATATAAGAGTCAAAGTAAAGGTAAAGATATATACATATTTATACATCTATCAATATTTATGATTTATATATATATTTGCTTATCTCTGAATACATAATTATACAACAAGATCACATCACTTCACATTGCTAAATCCAATTATCAGTATTCAATTTTTTCCTTGTGTTTTTCTGTTTATTGTATTTCTTGTACATGACCTGTCAACAGAATATAACCTGGATGATTTTTTTCCTCTTTATACACATCACATGGCTTCCATAAAATTTTATGTGCATTTTTACTGCTTCCCTTCAGTTCTGCTTGATAATTTCTCTTTTCTTTTTGACCTCTTAATGGTAGAGTGTTTCATGGAGTAGTCCTTAAATAGCTTATTTATAATTACTTTCTTGTTTATGATTAGTCCCACAGTCTTAAACACCATCTGTATATGCCAAAGACCCTCAAATTTATAGCTCCAACTTCAAATTCTCTCCTTTACTTTGACTCTTATATTCAAAATACTTGAGATCTACATGTATATGTCTATTAGGCATTTCAAAAGCAATTCTTCTAAACTTAACTACTGATAAAACTCTTTCAAATCCATTCCCTTAAATGTTGCCTCATCACTTAATGACAACTTGATAATTTCATTGCTGACACAAAACTTTAAATCATCATTCACTCTTTTCTATCATACTTCATGTGCATTCAAACAAGAAATCCTGTTGTTCTACCTGTTGTGTCTATAGTTTAACCACTTCTTCTGCTATCACCCTAGTCAAAATGACTATCATGTTCTACCTGGATTGTAGCAAAAACCTTCTAATGACTCATGTTCATTTCATCCTCTTCATTCTACAGTCTATTATCAACCTGCAGCCAGAGGGTTCAGAAATATGGCAGACAGTATAACTTCCCTGCTGTAATTCTTAAGCCAGCCAAACATCAGGAAATGGATAATGAGTTAAATTGTGTAACTAATATTCTTTATTAAAAAATATATATATTATTATTATTATGGAACTCTCAAAGATTCTGGCTAATATAGAATAAAATATTAAGCTTTTGTGAGACAAAGAAAATATTAACTAGTCATAAAGAAAAAAGGAAAAAGTCTTTCATTTATATACTTTTTAGTTGACTTGTTGTATCTGTGTTTTTTTCCAGAAATGTTCATGGTTTTAATCCGTTTTAAAATTTTAGTTTCAGGGGGATACATGTGCAGTTTTGTTACATGGGTAAATTGCGTGTCTCTGAGGCTTAGTATACACATTATCCTGCCATCAAGGTAATAAGCATAGTACCTGATAGGTAGCCTTTCAACCCACCCTCTCGTTCCCCATGAAGAAGCCCCCAGTGCCTATTGTTCCCTTATTCGTGTCCATGTGTATTCAATATTTAGCTCCCACTTCTAAGTGAGAACATTCAGTCCTTGGTTTTCTGTTCCCAATTAGTTCACTTGAAGAATGACCTCTAACTGCATCCATGTTACTACAAAAGACATAATTTCATTTTTATGGCTGTGTAATATGCCATGGTGTACATGTACCACGTTTTTCTTTATCTAGTCTACTACTGATGGGCATCTTGGTTAATTGCATATCTTTGCGACTGTGGATACCACTGGGATCAACATATGTGTACATGTGCCTATTTGGTAGAATGTCTATTTGGTATATACTCTATAGTGGGATTGCTGGGTTGAATGGTGCTTCTGTCTGAGTTCTTTGAAATATCTCCACACTGCTTTCCACAGTGGCTTAACTAATTTACATTTCCACAAACACTGTATAAGTGTTCCATTTTCTTCACAACTTTCCCAGCATCTGTTATTTTTTGACATTTTAAGAGCTATTCTGACTGATATGAGATGGTGTCTCATTGTGCTTTTGATTTGCATTTATTTAATGATTAATAATTATGAGTATTTTTTCATGTATTTGTTGGCTGTATAAATGTCTTCTTTGGAGAAGTGTCTGTTCATGCCCTTTGCTCATTTTTTAATGATGTTGTTTTCTGTTGGCTGATTTGTTTAAGTCTCTTATTTATTCAGGATATTAGACCTCTGTCAGATGCATAGCTTGCAAATATTTTCTCTCATTCTGTAGGATGTTTGTTTACTCTGTTTCTAGTTTCTTTTGCTGTGCTGAATCTCTTTAATTTAATGAGGTCCCACTTCTCAATTTTTGTTTTTGTTGCAACTGCTCTTGAGGATTTAGTCAAATTCTTTTCCAAGGCCAATGTTCAGAAAGGTATTTCCTAAGTTTTATTCTAAGGATTTTATTGTTTTCAATTTTACAATTAAGTTTTTAATCCATCTTGAGTTAATTTTATATATGGTGAAAGGAAGGGGTCCAGTTAATGTCCTCTGCATATGGCTAGCCAGTTATCCTAGCACAAATTAATGGAAAAAGGATACCTCCCCCATTGCTTGTTACTATCAACTTTGACAAAGATCCGTTGGTTGTAGGTATGTAGCATTATTTCTGGATTACTTGTCCTGTCCTATTTGTCTATGTGTCTGTTTTGTACCAGTACCATGCTGTTTTGGTTACTGTAGCCTTGTAGTGTACTTTGAATTCAGGTGATGTGATGCTTCCAGCTTTGTTATTTTTGTTTAGTATCAATTTCATGATTTATACTCTTTGTTGGTTCCATGTGAATTTTTGGAGCAGTTTTTTTCTAATTCTGTGAAGAATAACATTGGTAGTTTGACAGGAATAGCACTGAATCTATACATTATTTTGGGCATTATGGCCATTTTACTGATACAGATTCTTCCTATCCATGAGCATAGAATGTTTTCCATTTGTTTGTGTCATTTTTGATTTCTTTCAGCAATGTTTTATAATTCTTCAAGACAACATATATTCAAATCTAAGTAGAGAGTGCAAGGGTAGAGACATAAGTATCTCCTGAGTGAGATATAAAATTGCATAATGTAAAAATTTTTAAGCTTTTTCATCAGTGGCTCACAGATTTATCTCTAAATATTCTGACAAAGGAAATGGGAAAGTTGGCCAATCACAAAACTCACATAATTCAAAAACTTTAAGATGAAGAAAAAGAAGAAGAAAGGGAAGGAGAAAAAAGGAGGGATAGGAATAAGAAGGAAAACTAATATGAAACCATATCTTAACATAAACAATATTCTCAGCAACACCATTAGAGGAGACATAGTACATAATTTTACATACTTTGCTTTTTTTGTAATTTTTTAAATTG
The DNA here is from genome assembly GCA_004027715.1 of Plecturocebus donacophilus. NCBI lineage: Eukaryota > Metazoa > Chordata > Mammalia > Primates > Pitheciidae > Plecturocebus > Plecturocebus donacophilus. The sequence continues at coordinate 67,472 of PVKP010006243.1, forward strand.
TACTTTAGGTTCTGGGGTACATGTGCAGGTCTGGAGTACATGTGTTTGTAGTTCTCCTTGATGAGGTCTTTTACATCCTTTGTTAGTTGTATACCTAGGTATTTTATTATCTTTGTAGCAATTGTGAATGGCAGTTTGCTCTTGATTTGGATCTCTTTTAGTCTGTTATTGGTGTATAGCAATGCTTATGATTTCCACACATTGATTTTGTATACTGAGACTTTGCTGAAGTTGCTTATCAGTTTCAGGAGATTTTGGGCTGAGACGATGGGGTCTTCTAAATATACAATCGTGTCATCTGCAAATAGAGAAAATTTGAATTCCTCCTTTCCTGATCGAACACCCTTTATTTCTTTTTCTTGCCTGATTGTTCTGGCTAGAACTTCCAATACTATATCAAATAGGAGTCGTGACAGAGGGCATCCTTGCCGAGTGCCAGATTTCAAAGGGAATGCTTCCAGTTTTTCCCCATTCAGTATGATATTGACTGTGGGTTTGTCATAAATAGTTTTTATTATTTTGAGATATGTTCCATTGATACCTAGTTTATTGAGAGTTTTTAGCATAAAGGGCTGTTGAATTTTGTCAAAGGCCTTCTCTGCATCTATTGAGATAATCATGTGGTTTTTGTCTTTGATTCTGTTTGTGTAATGGATTACATCTATAGATTTGGATATATTGAACCAGCCTTGCATCCCTGGGATGAAGCCTACTTGATCATGATGGATAAGCTTTTTGATGTGCTGTTGCAATCAGTTTGCCAATATTTTATTGAAGATTTTTGCATCTATGTTCATCATGGATATTGGTCTGAAGTTTTCTTTTTTTGTTGAGTCTCTACTGGATTTTCGAATCAGGATAACGTCAGTCTCATAAAATGATTTGGAAAGGATTCCCTCTTTTTGTATTGTTTGGAATAGTTTCAGAAGGAGTGGTACCAGCTGCTCTTTGTAAGTCTGGTAGAATTCAGCTGTGAATTCATCTGGACCTGGGCTTTTATTCGTTGGTAGGCTATTAATTGCTGCCTCAACTTGAGCCCTTTTTACTGGTCTATTCAGGATTTCAACTTGTTCCTGGTTTGGCTTAAGAGGGTGCAGGTGTCCAGGAATTTATCCATTTCTTCCAGGTTTACTGGTTTATGTGCATAGAGTTGTTTGTAGTAATCTCTGATGGTAGTTTGTATTTCTGTGGAATCTGTGGTGATAACCACTTTGTCATTTTTTATTGCATCTATTTGATTCTTCTCTTTTCTTTTTTATTAATCTGGCTAGTGGTCTATTTTGTTGATCTTTTCAAAAAACCAGCTCCTGGATTTATTGATTTTTTGAAGGGTTTTTTGTGTCTGTATCTCCTTCAGTTTTTCTCTGGTCTTAGTTATTTCTTGTCTTCCACTAGTTTTTGAGTTTTTTGTTTTTTTTTTTAATCTTACTCCTCTAGTTCTCTCAATTTTGATGATAGGGTGTCAATTTCAGATCTTTCCTTGTTTCTCATGTGGGCATTTATTGCTATAAATTTCCCTCTAGACACTGCTTTAAATGTGTCCCAGAGTTTCTGGTATGTTGTGTCTTCATTCTCCTTGGTTTTGAAGAACATCTTTATTTCTGCCTTCATTTGATTGCTTATCCAGTCAACATTCAAGAGCCAGTCGTTCATTTTCCATGAAGTTGTGCAGTTCTGAGTTAGTTTCTTAATTCTGAGTGCTAATTTGATTGCACTGTGGTCTGAGAGACTGTTTGTTATGATTTCTGTTCTTTTGCATTTGCTTAGGAGTCATTTACTTCCATTATGTGATCAATTTTAGAGTAGGTGTGATGTGGTGCTGAGAAGAATATGTATTCTGTGGATTTGGGGTGGAGAGTTCTGTAGATATGTATTAGGTTTGCTTGGTCCAGATCTGAGTTCAAGTCCTGGATATCCTTGTTAATTTTCTGACTTGTTGATCTGTCTAATATTGACAGTGGAGTGTTAAAGTCTCCCACTGTTATTATGTGGGAGTCTAAGTCTCTTTGTAGGTCATTAAGAACTTGCCTTATGTACCTGGGTGCTCTTGTATTGGGTACGTACATATTTAGGATCATTAGCTCTTCTTGTTGCGTTGATCCTTTTACCATTATGTAATGCCCTTCTTTGTCTCTTTTGATCTTTGTTAGTTTAAAGTCTATTTTATCAGAGACTAGGATTGCAACTCCTGCTTTTTTTTTCCTCTCCATTTGCTTGATAAACCTTCCCCCATCCTTTTATTTTGAGCCTATGTGTGTCCTCGCACCTGAGATGGGCTTACTGGATACAGCACACTGATGGATTTTGACTTTTGATCCAATTTGCCAGTCTGTCTTTTGATTGGAGCATTTAGCTCATTTACATTTAAGGTTAATATTGTTATGCGTGAATTTCATCCTGCCATTTTGATACTAGCTGGTTGTTTTGCCCATTAGTTGAGGCAGTTTCTTCTTTGTGTTGATGTTTTTTACCATTTGGTAGATTTTTGAAGTGGCCAATAATGGTTATTCCTTTCTGTGTTTAGTGTTTCTTTCAGGAACTCTTGCAAGGCAGGCCTGTTGGTGACAAAATCTCTCAGCAACTGCTTGTTTGTAAAGGATTTTATTTCTCCATCACATATGAAGTTTAGTTTGGCTGGATATGAGATTCTAGGTTGAAAGTTCTTTTCTTTAAGGATGTTGAATATTGGCCCCCACTGTCTTCTGGCTTGTAGGGTTTCTGCCAAGAGATCCACTGTGAGTCTGATGGGCTTCCCTTTGTGGGTAACCTGACCTTACTCTCTGGCTGCCCTTAAAATTTTTTCCTTCATTTCAACCCTGGTGAATATGATGATTATGTGCCTTGAGGTTCCTCTTCTTAGGGAATATCTTTGTGATGTTCTCTGTATTTCCTGGACTTGAATGTTGGCCTGCCTTGCGAGGTTGGGGAAGTTCTCCTGGATAATATCCTGAAGAGTGTTTTCCAGCTTGCATTCATTCTCTCCATCACATTCAGTGCACCTATCAAACATAGATTAGGTCTTTTCACATAATCCCATATTTATTGGAGGCTTTGTTCATTTCTTTTCACTCTTTTTTCTCTCATCTTGCCTTTTCATTTTATTTCATTGAGTTGATCTTTATTCTCTGATATTCTTTCTTCTGCTTGGTTGATTCAGCTATTGAATCTTGTATATGCTTCATGAAGTTCTCACGTTGTTTTCAGCTCCATCGAGTCTTTTATATTCTTCTCTAAGCCATTTGTTCTCGTTAGCATTTCATCAAACCTTTTTTCAAGGTTCTTAGTTTCTTTGCACTGAGTTAGAACAGGATCCTACTTTTTTCTTTTGCATTCATGTTATTTTTCCTCTTAAAGAGCTGACTTTATAGTTTATTGTAGTCGAATTTGATTCTTGGTTCTTTGAGGGGTGAAGACTCTGCATGACTTTCCTAGTTACAGAGGGAGTTTGTATGCTGGCTTTCCCAGATGTTAGCTGTAATAGTTATGGACTTGGTGTGTGGGCAAGTTTACTGTTTACTGTGGTTGGAATGGCAGGACTCTCTTGAAGCTTACCCCATTCTCTCATACTACACATTTTATTTATTTAATTTTTCCTCAGTATTTTATTTACTGAGTTGATGATTTAAACTTCAAGCTAGTAGGAAAGGTAGCCCTGATAGGCACCAGTTATAGCTAAAGCAAACGGGTAGACACAATACTCAACAGGGGGCAGTGGTTCCCACCTTGCTGAAGGTGACTGAAAAGCTCTCATTTAGATGTGCTAAGGCTTTATTAGGGTGAACAATGGGAATTACCTTAGCTGTCCTGTCACGTCAACAGGAAAGCTATTCAACTCACAGCCTCATTTCTTTCCCAGTGTTCTGGCTATTTAGATCAGACATGCACCTCTTTTCATCTTTAAGAATATTGATGCTCCTAGGAGGGATGAATTGTTACTCTGCTTATACAGGTCTGATTCTGGGGAATGTTTCAAGTTAGATGACAAAACCTAAAGAACTAATCAGCATTCGATTTGAAGAGATGAATAGTCTGGTATACTAAATAATTTAAACATGCAAGACTGTGGATGAGGTGGCAAGGGGGAGTTTGCCCCTGACTGGTATTAACCTGCACTCAAACATTTCTTGGGTCAAAGAATGAAGTTGTCATGTCTGTGGCAGCTGGGTGATGGGCAACACCAAAAAAGGTAACTGCACTCCAATCTGATGATAAAGGCTGAGTAAATGTTTCCCATAGAACCATTGTGAAGCACTTGGTCAAGATGCAGATAAAAGCTACCTTAACTTTTTGCCTAAGGAGAGTGTTTATGGGGCTGAGATATTCTATTAGAGTATGCAGTAAAGCAGACAATGGGAAAATAAGGGAAAGTTGCTGACAGAAGGTATGCATTTTTTGCATCACCCAGAATCACAGTGGAAGAGTTCTACATAAAGGAGCCTCCACAGAGCTAACACAGGTCCCCTAAAGTGAAAGGGTCAGCAATTGTCCCTCTTCACTCAGAGGACTCTAAACACCTAGTGTAACTGCCTCTATTATGCATATTTTGTCTCTTTTCATGATTTTACCTCCATGGGCCCTATTCAGCAAGTTAAGAAAGGAAGATGAATGGAAAGAGATGGAAGGATGACAGGCCTCTTGGTTTTTTGTTTTTTGTTTTAAATTTTACTTTAGGTTCTGGGGTACATGTGTGGGTCATGCAAGGTTGTTGCATAGGTGCATATTATATCTGGCACTTCTCCCCATATTATCCCTCCCCAACCTCCCAAACCCCCCACTATCCTTCCCCTAGCCAACTGCCCCCAGTGTGTGATGCTCTTCTCTCTGAGTCCACGTGTTCTCATTGTTCAACACCCGCCTATGAGTGAGAATATGTGGTATTTGGTTTTCTGTTCTTGTGTCAGTTTGCTGAGAATGATGGTTTCCAGATTCATCCAAGTCCCTACAAAGGACAAGAACTCATCATTTTTTATGTCTGCATAGTATTCCACGGTGTATATGTGCCACATTTTCTTTGTCCAGTCTAACATTGATGGGCATTTGGGTTGGTTCTAGGTCTTTGCTATTGTACACAGGGCTGCAATGAACATATGTGTGCATGCGTCTTTATAGTAGAACAATTTATAGTTCTTTGGCTATATACCCAGTAATGGGATTGCTGGGTCAAATGGAATTTCTATTTCTAGATCCTTGAGAAATCGCCACACTGTCTTCCACAATGGTTGAACTAATTTACACTCCCACCAACAGTGTAAAAGTGTTCCTATTTCTCCACATCCTCTCCAGCATCTGTTTTCTCCAGATTTTTTAATGTTCACCATTCTAACTGGTGTGAGATGGTATCTCAAAGTGGTTTTGACTTGCATTTCTCTAATGACCAGTGATGATGAGCATTTTTTCATATGTTTGTGTCCTCATATACCTCTTCTTTTGAAAAGTGTCTGTTCATATCCTTCACCTACTTTTGAATGGGATTGTTTGTTTCTTGTAAATCTGTTTTAGTTCTTTGTAGATTCTGGATATTAGCCCTTTGTCAGATGGGTAGACTGCAAAAATTTTTTCCCATTCTGTTGGTTGCAAGTTCCCTCTAATGATGGTTTCTTTTGCTGTATAGAAGCTCTGAATTTTAATTAGGTCCCATTTGTCTATTTTGGCTTTCGTTGCCAATGCTTTTGGTGTTTTAGTCATGAAGTCCTTGCCTATGCCTATGTCCTGGATGGTTTCTCTTCATTTTCTTTTAGTGTTTTTATGGTATTAGGTTTTATGTTTAAATCTTTAATCCATCTGAAGTTCTGCTACAAGTAACCTACATCTTTGAACCTTTGGCTGGGAAAATGAAAATATTGCAGATAAATCTATTTGCTTTTGTTTATTATCTGGACCTGGCCTTTTTAAAATTTGTTAAATTGTAATACACAGACAGAGAAGTGTAAAACTGTATATGACATTCTGGAAAAGGCAAAACCATTGCTATAATTAAAAATTAATAGTTTCCAAGCATTAGAAGAGAGAGATAGATAAATATCTGGAACATGGAAGATTTTTAGGGCATTGAACATACTCTATATGATACCATAATTGTGGATACATGTAATTATACATTTGACCAAACCTATAGAAGGCACAAACCAAGAATGATCCTTAATTTAAACTATGGACTTCAGGTGATAATTATGTCTCAATGTAGGTTTAATCAGATTATAACAAATGTACCACTCTAGTAGGGATGTTGATAATGATGGAGTCTATGCATGCGTGAGGGCAAAGGGTATGTGAAAATTTTCTGTACCTCCCTCTCAATTTCCTGGTGAAACTAAAACTGATCTAAAGAAATAAATACTTAAAAAAATACTATAAATCAAAGTAATTCCTTATGGTAAAAGCTGAGATCTGTTGAGACACATTGGTGTCTACAACTCACCTGACAGACTCTAAGCGTAGTCTTCTATGCCTTGTAATTTTCTGCACCTAGAATTTAAGACATTTTATATTGCTTGATCCAGGAGTAGGCTCCCCTTTATGTGAAACTTTAAGTGACTGTCAGAATATCAAAGGCCCAACATTAAGTGTATTAAATAAATATAAACCCAAGTTAGAATATGTTTTCCCAAGTTAAGAATAGGGAATGATTGACTCTAAAGTACTTACAATTTTGATAGTTATTTACAGGCAAACTATACATTGCAAAGAAATTGTACTTATTTTTAAAAGATAGAAATATCAAATAGCACTGGTTATTTTGTTTTTCTGTTTGTTTAATTTACATTAGTATGTAGCCCAAGGATAATCATGAAGTTATGAAGATTTGGATAGGTATTCCATTGCATTGATTTTGACAAGTTGATATGCTCTAAGCAATCTAATAAAATAAAAATAATAGGCACTATCAAAGCTAGAAAAAATTTAGTCATGGCGTAGGCTGAAAATCCATGTCCTGTTACACACTATCTCATCATCCAATGGAACTGTGACAAATTCATCATTTAAATCCAATTAATTAGCAGATTTTATAAGCAAGCCACTGTATTTTTAAGTGTCTTAATATTGTAGATGATTTGCACACATATACTTTTATCATGTAATCTACCAGAATAAAAGCAAAAATTGCCTCAAGAGTTTGAAATTTCTAAACTTAGTATTAACCTCCCACGGAAATTTATCTATGGATACAAATGATATGTCCTGTTATTTAAGAACATTCTCTTACTCATAATTTGTAGCAGAAATTCAAAATAACAGATAGCTTTTTAAAATGTCAATTTCTAGTTTCAAAATAACACAAGTACAGTTGGATATATATACTTTCAGTAAATTATCAAGTAGTATCAATGTTTCTAACATAATATTTGCAAAATATTAACCCACCTAGTTTGCTTTCTAGTAGTTTTGATATACATTTTATATACTTTTAAAATAAATAGGCTTACTTTGTTCTGGTAAGTATTCTTAATGATTGACATGTATTAACTCTTAACCCTCACAACAAGATATGTGATAGGTACTATAATTATACCCATTTTACAGATGAAGAAAGTGAAGCACAGATTTAAGTAGCCTGACCAAAGTCATTCAATGAATAAGTGGCTGAGCCAGGACTTTAATAGCAGGAATTTATACTCTCGGTCACTTGCTGTGACAAAATGTGCTATGCTATACAAAATGCAATGTGGTCACCTCTAGCCATCTGGTTCTCCCAAAAGCAAATATTTTAATAGGTCATTATAATAACTTCCAAACCAGTACATTCACTATATATATATGTATATATATAAAACTTCTATCTCTATAGAAGTTCTATCTATCTATCTATATATATATATCCACACACATACATATTATTGTATATATATATACTCACTTATATTAATGTGCTTTGCCATATTCTGCTCCTTTTCAAAACAAAATATATTCGAGGATTGTTGTACATTTAGATCTAAATGATTTTGTAATGGCTTCATAGGCTACTTCCCTGTGAAGGTTTCTGAGAATTCTTATTTTAAAAGAAGAAGGAAAGGGTGGATATATAGTCAATACTATTCTTTTACATTTAAAAATGTTTTAAGTAATTGGTAATTGATATGTTTATTCTTTCTTTTTCTGGGTTAAGGTAGGTCATTTTTAATCCTCTGACATTTCCTCTATTAAATTCAGACCTTAAGTTTATTTCAGTAGGAGGAATTTTATTTTCTACATAGTCCCTTTTGTCATGCCATTCTCATGCTGCTTAGCACCTGTAAGCTTCCTATACACTGCGTAATACATATACCTCAGCAGCCTTCAATTTGCAAAGACATGCAGTGTGGTTTTCATTACTGGCATTTTATTTTTTCTCATAAGAGTAACCTTTGAAATCTGGGGAACTGTATTTTTCATCTCACTACAAATATATGCATATATGCAATGACAGAGTACTCATCATTTGTTAGATTCTTAAAGGAGTTCATGCCCAAGAAAATTAAGCACTACAGACTTGGGACCAGTTCTTTAAAGCTGCTCACATGAGTCACTGTACTAGTCTGCTAAACAAGGAACATCCTTCAAGTTCATTCTTTTCCATTTATCCTCCACTCAGCCTCTAAACATTTATCTTTACACTCTTTTTCTTTAGAGTCTTCAGTGATTCTCTATTGCTCTGAACTCCTTAGTTCAGCACACAAGACACATGACGAACTCATTCATTCCTACATGTTTTGGCTTTTACCTTTCACTGGCAGCCTTCTAAGAAGTTCATGACTTCATATGTGATGTTTCCTTTCCTTGGAATTCCGCTTTCCACTAAATCATCCCTTATTTAATACTATTCCTCCTTCCAACGTCACATTCTTTAGGAAGAATTTCCTCTTCCAAGCCTAATTTAAGTTACCTTATATAATGTTTCTCTATGCATATTTCTAACATAAGCACCTGCCACACCCAGGAACCACAGATTTTACGTTTTTTTGTTTGGTTTTGTTTTGTTTTCTATCAGCACATGGAACATTCTCCAAGATAGACCATACATTAGGCCACAAAACAAGTCTCAACAAATTTTAAAAAATCAAATCCAGTGGAATGAAACTAGAAATCAATTCCGAGGGGACTTCAGAAACTATAAAACTACATGGCAATGAGCAACATGCTCCTGAATGATCATTGAATGATCAATGAAGAAATTAAAATAGAAATTAAAACATTTTTTTGAAATGAATGAGAATGGAAACACAACATACCCAAATAACTAGTATACAGCTAAAGCGTGCTAAGAAGGAATGTTATAATGTTAAATACCTACATCAAAAAATAGAAATATCACAAATTAACAATCTGATGTGACACCTCAACTAGAAAAACAAGAACAGACTCAGCTCAAAGCTGTAAAAAATAAGAATAACAAAGATCAGAGCATAACTAAATGAAATTGAAAACAAAAGAATACAAAGTATCAATTAAATATAAAGTTGGTTCTTTAAAAATATAAGCAAAATTGATGAACTGCTCACTAGACTTATCAAAAAAAAGAAGAAAGACACAAAAAAAGTCATTAGAAATGACAAAAAAGAAATTACAAATGATACCACAAAAATACGAAAAGATCGAAGACTACTAAAACAACCATACATTCATAAACCAGAAAACTTAGAGGATATGGATAAATCTGTGGAAACATATAACCTCCCACGATTGAACCAGGAAGAAATAGAAATCCTGAACAGATGAGTAATGAGTAGTGTGATTGACTCAGTAATTTTAAAAAACCTCCCAACAACAACAATGATGATAAAACAGGTTTAAATGGAGTCACAGCTAAATTCTACCAAACGTACAAGGAAGAAGTGGTATCAATTTTTCTAAAACTCTTCAAAAAATTGAGCAGGAGAGAACTCTCTCTAATTTAATCTATAAAACCAGTATCACCCTGATACCAAAGCTAGACAAGGACAAAATAAATTTGTAAACTATAGGCCAATACTCCCCATTAACATAGATGCAAAAATCCTCAAAGAAATACTAGCAAACCGAATCCAACAACACATCAGAATGATAATACACCACAAACCAGTGGGTTTTATTCCAGGCATGCAAAGATAGCTTAACATATGGAAATTTATTAATAAATGTGATTCATAACATGAACAGATATTTTAAAAAACCATATTAATCATATTGATGTGGAAAAAGCCATTGATAAAATTCAGCATCTTCTTATTATAAAAATCTTCAACAAACTAGGCACTGAAGGAAAATACCTCAAAACAACGAAAGTCATATACAACAAACTCACAGCCAATAGGAATAGGGAATAACTGGAAGAATTGCCACTAAGATTTGGAACAAGATGAGAATGCTCAGCTTCACCATTCCTATTCAATATAGTACTGAAATCCCTAACCAGAGCAACCAGGCAAGAGAAATAAATAAAAAATATCCATATTGGAAAAGAAAGAGTAGAATTATCTCTGTTTAATGATGATATGATCTTATACTTAGAAAACCCTAACAAATCCTCCAAAAGACTACTATATTTGATAAATGAATTCAGTAAACTTTCAAATTTACTTGATTTACAAAATTTAACATTTCTATACATTAATAACAAGGTGAGAACCAAATCAAGAATTCAATTTCATTTAAAATTGCTGCATAAATAAAGTACTAGGAATACACTGAATGAAGGAGATAAAAGATCTCCACAAGGAAAACCACAAAACACTGAAGAAATTGCAGATGACACAAGCCAATGGAAAAATATCCCATACTCATGGATTGGAAGAATCAATATTGTTAAACTGACCAAACTGACCATCAAATCTACAGATTTAATGCAATTCATAAAAATTATTTTTCAGAGACTAGAAAAAAACAACCATAAGATTCTTATGGAAACAAAAAAGGCCACAAATAAACACAGCAATTTCAAGCAAAAAGAACAAAGCTGGAGCATCACATTACCTGACCCAAACTGTATTATAATGGCATAATAACCAAAACAGCATAACACTGGTATTAAAATAGACACAAAGGTTAATGGAACAGAATAAAGAACTCAGAAATAAAGCCACATATCTACAGCCAAGTGATCTTTGACAAAATTGACAAAAATATACACTGGGGTAAGGACCCACTATTCAATAAATGATGTTGGGAGAATCAAACTGCCATGCGAAGAATGAAACTGGCCCTCTGTCTTTCACCATATGGAAAATAAACTTATAGCAAACCACTTATAAAGAGTTAACTCTCAGAATATATAAGGAACAACTACAACACAACAGAAAAAAAAAAAGATTTAAAAATGGACAAAGGACTTGAACAGACTTTCCTTCAAAGAAAACATACGAATGGCCAACAGACGTATATGCAAAGATGCCCAACATAATTAATTAGCAAGAAAATGCAAACGAAAACTACAATGAGGTATCACATCATACCTGTCAAGATGGCCATTCACATATTAACAAACCAAAAAAATAGATGTCAGTGAGGTGTGGAGAAATTGGAACTCTTGTACCCTATGGTTGGGAATAAGAACTCTAGCAGCAGCTTTAGAAAAGGGTTTGAAGGCTCCCCCAAAAAATTAAAAATAGAACTACCATAATACCCAGCAGTCCTACTTCTTGGTAGATATCTGAAATAACTGAAATAAAAATCTCTAGGAGAGTTTTTATTCCCTTGTTTGTTGCAACATTATTCACAATGATCAACACATAAAAGCAATCCAAGTGTCAATCAACAGGTGAATGGATAAAGATAATGTAGCATATACACACAATGAAATAATGTTTAGCTTCAAAAAAGCAGAAAATTCTACCATCTGTGACAACATGAATAGACTAAATGAAATAAACCAGTCACAAAAGGATAGATACTGCGTAATTGCACTTATATGTGATATCTATAGTAGTCAAACTTACAGAAGCAAAACATACAACAATAACCAACAAGAGCTGATGAGTGGAGGAAATAGGGAGTTGTTTATTAGGCATACAGTTCAGTTGGCCTTGATGAGTAATTTCTGAAGACCTGTATAACATCCACCTATAATTAACAATACGGTATCGGGCACTTCAAAGTTTAAGAGGGTAGATCTTAGGTATTCTTAGCACATACATACACTCACAAATAGACACACGCCCAAAAAACTAACTAAATAAATGGACACAAGGAAACTTTGAGAGATGTTGCACATGTCTATTACCTTGGTTGTGGTAATGGTATCACAGGTATGTCCAAAGTCATCAAACTGTACACAATAAATATGTGCAATTTTAAAAATATGAATTATACTTTAACAAAGCCTTTAAAAAAGAAAGAACATAACCATTTTAATCAAACAAAATCTTGATAATGTCATACTTTTACAAATTGGTTTTACTGTTATCTATTGATATGTTAAACATTATTCTTTGAAAAAAATGATTATTTGGCCAAAGTCTATTTGAGAACCACTAAAACTTAACATATTGTAGGTTATTACAGAAACAAAACTCTTCATTTGGTTATTGCTTCAGTTCAACTGTATTCAACAGTTACCCAACTACAGTGGCTTAATAAATATTGCTTAGAAACAATAAGACCCATCTATGGTGACTTGCACAGGTCCACAAAGTATCAATTTCCTAGATTCATTCTAAATTTTGCTCTACTGCTCTTATGATCATCATTACTTATAATTGGTACAATGTATGTTATTTGGATGATGGTTACATTAGAAGTGCAGACTTCACCATTACACACTATATCCATGTAACAAAAAGTGCATTTGTACTTCTTAAATTCATACAAATAATTTTAAAAGATGGCTAGTCAGCTCCTCCTATCTGAATTCCAAGAAGAAAGAATAAAGAAATGCCTTTTTTCTGAAGTTGTAAGACTTTCCCTAAGGTTTTATTGATCAGAACAGAACTAACAATTTATTCTAGCTTATAGGAGGCCAGAAAATGAGTTTTGGCTAATCATATTATTGCTGCAATAAATCATGTTCTTCTGTTGGTAAAGAAGGTTGATTTATTTGATGCTGGGTGAGCAGCTATTAATGACTTCCTTTATCATAAAACCATTGTTTAACAAATGTGGAGGATTTTAACACATCATGCATCATAATTTGAACAGTCCTAATCTACTAATCTTTTCAACTCTTAGGATAATGGTGCTTTTAAAAACAAATTAGTGACTAATTCTGTGTACTACCATGTCCCACATAAACTCTCTCTCAAATTATCAAGTGTGAAATATTATAAGGCATAATTTATAAACTCCATTACATAGAAGCAAAGTAAAACTCTTGGACTAAAATACAAATGGAAACATTTCTAGCATCCAAGAGCCTCTTTAAGATGAACAGAATGATTTTGAAATCAACTGAAAGCTGGTAATAAATTTTATCAAGTAACTTTTAGAAATAATTTTTGCCTATATGTATTACAGGTTTATGATAATGTCAATTCATCTTTTATGTATATTTCTGACACCTGTCATAACACTTTAATAACATAACATTTAAAATATTCTGTACTTCTGTTAAAACTTTAGAAAAATACTTCCCAAGAATCTTTGCCGAGAGTTGTGATACTATGTAACTTCTTTTTAAAGTGCTGTGGATGTCAGACTACATCTCATTCAATTTTGTATGCATGCTTGTGGTAAGCCTCACAGTGGTGATGACCTGCTTGATGCTGGTCTTCTTTATTTCAGAAATGTAGACATTGCTGTTTTGTCATATATGACAGAGGAGATATTTATGAATGCAGTTCTTCAATGAATGAATGCATGTGAGACTCAAGTTGGACCAATACAATGGTACTAATTGTAGTGAAAGTTAATTTCTTCGCTATCATCATTGGGAATTTTGACTCTACTGAAAAAAAATAAAATCTTGCTATTTGTTTGACAAACAAAAAAATCTATGATTTGAAGAACTATCACTGTCAGAACACTGTAGTTATTTACATTGCTTTCACTATCTGTAAAAGGGGAGCAATTTTGCCAACAACTTAATATTAGTTCGAAATAATGATAAAGTTTCTAATTTAGTGGTTTATAATGAAGAATTAACCAAAACTTCATTATAACTAAGTTTTTTAACTTATGATTCATTATGATAACAATGTTATTTTTCTTATTCACTATAAAGCAATATTTTTATACCAGAGGGTCAGAAACACACTACTCGGTCTACAATTCAGAATCCTTTCACTGCCCTGAAATCCTGAAATCTTTTTTCCCACCAGTTACCTATAATGATTGAACATTATCCTTTGAGTTTAGTCTATCAGTGCACATTCAATACTAAAAATAATTATTTTCTTCCCTTTTTATAATAACATATATAAAAGTACTTGAATTATGTTATTACAATGCACTACTTTGAAAAGTAAGTAAAGTTGTACACTATGAAAACAAGTAGGGTGAGTAGGCAGGAAAGAAAGGCATGAAATAGTACAATTGGAGAAGAAAAAATAGGTCAGAGAAAATGTTGAGAATAGTTGCATTGGAGTAGGAAGAGACTGAGAAAGACTGATGGAAGACACTGATCTGTTTTAATTGTCCAAATAGAAATCAAATAAAACTTTCCACTGAAAAACTAAGACAAATTTTACATATATACCAAAGAATGCAATCATTTCCGTCTCTTACTCCCTACCTTGAACTCAGTGTCATATACTATCCTTATTATCAGTTCAAGAGAAGATGGGAGCAGAGGAGGCAATTTAAAATTGTTACTTAATCAAATGTTTTTGCTGAAACTTCACAATTATTAACATTTAGTATCTTCATTTATTTAATCTCTGGTAGTATTTAAATTAATAATATCATTCTATTTATGTATTCTAATTTTTACACAGCTGTAGCTTTCAAAATGAAGATAATACAAGCCAATCCCAGACACTCTAAAAGGTATATAATTGTGCAATCTATTTTGTTATGGGAATACATATCAATATTATTTTGAAACTTTGTACTTGAATATTTTTATATAATTGTATAATTTTGTTTCTTGAAAGGTCTACAAAGCCCTTGAATTTATATGATTTGAAATCAAAACATTCCACTAATAGTTGCTCTTCATTTAATTGTATATAGAATAATCATTTCTCAAATTTTTCTAGAAACCATTTTATGCATTAACAAACAAGTTTATTATAAATACAAATAATTCAAAAAGACAGAAAAGCTTATAAACATTTCTATGTAGCAGGTATAAATACTAAACTTTCTCAAGGTCTCTGACACACATTATTTAATTTCCAAAGACAACTTTAAATTAGCCATGAGACAGAAAAAGTAAACTGCATGTCCTATAGCAGTCTGTGTAACCAGTGGTTAACAGCATGTAACAGTATTTACAGTTGAAAAAAGAAACATATGTAATCACCCAATGTGTCTTTTTTTATGTCAGTACAGTTTATCATAAATTTTATCAGAACTAACAGTATTATTGTAGAAAATGGCTATGTATTTGACATAGTTATCTCCTGCCTCATGTAATTCATTTCACTTTGTGTTCTGTGACTAAATTCCATCAACTCTATTCTATGAATAAATATTATGTTCAAACAGGTTAGATCTTTTTTCTGAGTCAATCTAAAGTCCAAGTACATGTGAAGTGACACATCAACTGTCCACTACAAGAAAGAATCAACCAAAGAATTAAAAAATTGAATTTACAATAAACAAATTGGTTTTATGTTTAGGCCAGGCTAGGTAAAATGCTTCATGTGACCTCAGCAAACCCTGTGTATGCTCCGTACTGAAAACCTTTAAGCTGAGCTTTCAATAATAAAAAGTACCTGCTAAATGAAAACAGTTTTTATACCCAAATTTAGTCCTCCAACAGGGTAAGAAACTGGTCACAATGAATGTGCTTGAAGATGGAAATAATCGTGAACAACAACAACAAAATCAATAATTTATTGAACAACAATAACAAAATCAACAATCTACTTCCAGTTTCAGGAAAATGTAGGTGAGGAAGTAATTACTTCTAATCAGATAGTTTAAATTTATTCTGGTGCTGCTGCTCACTAGCTGTGTGGCTTAAAACAAATTATTGCTTCTTAGTTTTCTCATGCCCCAAAATAGAAATATGCCCTTTAAAATATTATCTAATGCTTGCCTCCTAGTTGTGATGGAGCTATCAGAAGACAGAACACACGCAAGGTGGTTTAGAAAAAGGCCAGTACACGAAAAGTTCTCAATAAATTCTAGGTGCTATAATCTTTACCATAATTACAGTTACCAGTTTTTTCCAAATAATAAACTTTGGTAGTTGATGAGAAACTAACTTGTATTATGTGAAGTCTACAATTAGAAGTTAATGGATCATCCAGAATTTACAAAGAACTAAAACAGATCTACAAGAAAAAAACAAACAAGCCCATTCAAAAGTGGGCAAAGGATATGAACAGATGCTTTACAAAAGAAGACATACATGAGGCCAATAAACATATGAAAAAATGCTCATCATCACTGGTCATTAGAGAAGTACAAATCAAAACTACATTGAGATACCATCTTACACCAGTTAGAATGGCGATTATTAAAAAATCTAGAGACAACAGATGCTGGAGAGGATGTGGAGAAATAGGAACACTTTTACACTATTGGTGGGAGTGTAAACTAGTTCAACCATTGTGGAAGACAGTGTGACGATTCCTCAAGGACCTAGAAATAGAAATTCCATTCGACCCAGCAATCCCATTACTGGGTATATATCCAAAGGATTATAAATCGTTCTGCTATAAGGACACATGCACACGAATGTTCATTGCAGCACAGTTTACAATAGCAAAGACCTGGAACCAACCCAAATGCCCATCAGTGATAGACTGGACAGGGAAAATGTGGCACATATACACCATGGAATATTATGCAGCCATCAAAAACGATGAGTTTGTGTCCTTTGTAGGGACATGGATGAACCTGGAAACCATCATT